>VDFB02276126.1:0-104156 GCA_007258455.2 Sequoia sempervirens | reverse complement strand
TGTAGCCATTATGGTTGATATCATGTTGAGGTGATATCTAATATCACGATGAGGTGATATTCTTCTTTCACATTTGGTTGTAGCTAATGTGGTAGACATCACGTTGAGGTAATATGTCTTGTGTAGCTGGAAGTACTCATCCCTAGCTGAGAGGGAGTGTTGATGTTCGAGGAGCGTTGGGTTGCTTCTTCCATATAGAGATAATTCAAATGGAGCCTAGCGGCTATTTGAATTATACTTATTCCTTTTCCTGGCCAACTTGAAGCAAGTGTAGAGACACATCTTTTGATTAAATATACATTTAATTAATGGAGATGATTTAATGAAAGAGACATCACTTGATAAAAGGCGCAATTATTTATGAAGGCCAACTTCTTGTTTGTTATGGATATGCCTCTTGGATGAGGCCAACTTCTTGTATTTGGAGAGTCACGTCTCCTCTACTACTTCGTATATATTCACCTTCATTGCATTCCATTCATCATCGATTTTATTGTCTTTTGTATTCCTTCTACTTGGCGCGAATTTGTTCAAGGCAGATTGAAGTTCATCAAAGGTTAAGTTCGACATCATTGAAGGCTGTGAGTTGTTCAGCGATTTGTCTCTATATGTTTTTGTGTGCATCACAATACTAATGCTTGTATAGGCCTTCATATCGGCCTCTTGTAAGGAGATCATCTTTGAGATTATTCAATATATAAGTGATATATTGTTGCTGGGTTTTTCTCCCTCAAGAGGAGGGTTTTCCCAGGGTACCTGCTGTGTACTGTGTCTGATTTTGAATTAATTTTCTATGCATATAATCTGATCATAAAATTTACATCGGAATGGTGTAACATGCATCTCCATCTGACAACCTTTCCTGGAACTTGCTATTTTTAACCGGCACATTCGAGTCTTGAGATTTGGATTGCGGATTTTTTCTAGGTTTCTAGTGAGCTTCGCAATGACATAACATGCAAAGTGATTTGAGCAACTTTTTAGAATTTACGATTTTTAGTAAGTTCTATTTTTAGCAATATTCTAGTTGGTAGCAGTTGAGTGAGCTTTCTTCTTCAAGCAAGGCAGTTGAGTATTTCTGAATTTGGCTTTTTGAGGTGCATTTTAAAAAAAATGATTTATTTAAATCATTTAATTATTATGATGTGTTTTCGGCCCCTTGGTCTAGCATCATGACTTAAGTTGTTTTAAAAAGGGGTCCTTGAGGGTGGACGCCACATTGGGAGATATCATATAATTTTTCGAAGGCTGATATTATTTATGGATTTTGGATGCCACTTTAGAAGTCAAAAATTAATCTCTCAATGCTATTATTTTTCTTGAGGGACTTTTGGGTGCCAAAATGATGAAGGAAAAAGTGAATTAAAAAATAAAAAAAATAACCTCAAGGCAATTAGGGTGTACCTTCTTGAAGGAGCTGGAGAGTCACCAAAAACTCTACAAAAGGAGGCCTTTGCTCATTCATTTATCATCTATTGTTTATCTTATTGAAATGCTGCTGGATTAGTTTCAGAACTTGGCTAAGGGGGAGCTTAGCATTTGCGCCATTCTTCGGGCCTAAAACTATGGTTCCCTAGATGGTCTATTGGGAGTGTGCTTCATTTAGAAGTGCATATTGAGCATCAATGTTATGAGTTTGAAGTTGTTTTTTCAGGTTTTCTTATTGCTGGTTCATCCATGGCTTAAGGAGATCTTGGTTCATAACTCATTGTGTGATTTTATTTCAGTTTTGGGTATTTTCCCTTTTGATTTCTATGCTTGAGGCAACCCTATGTGCTAGTTTCCAGATTTTATGGTGAGTTCTCAAATTTCCTAGAGAGGTTAACCTCTTCTAGGGCCATACCATCTACTTTACCTTGCATTGGGATTCAAACTAGTCATATGGTGTGTATTTTTGCATTGTTAAATCCTTGATGGCTGGTCGCCTAGCCTTTGGGTGTGCTGTTCCTTGTTTTGGGGTGTTTTGGTGGTGTATTGAGAGAGAAATAAGCACAGAGTTGTATGGTTTGCTGGGTTGTACTTTGGTTTGTTGAAACTTTATATCAGAATAGGTTAATGCTAGTATATGCTATTTATTTGGGTCACTCTTTGTCGCCTAGCATTGGAGACATTGTGCTTTAAGTTGTATGTGAGTTGGTGAAGTGTGGTTGGTGATTCTGAGTGATTTGGGAGTGATTTACTTGCTGGTCTGAGCATTGGTTTGCTCTTTCTGTAAATCAGACCAGGTTATTCTCTTTATGCTATGTTTCCTTTGATTTTCTACTCATATTTGTAGCTGGAGATATAGTATAATCATTGCAGGTGTTGGGAGAAAATTCTATTGCTAAATCATTGTAATGGACACTTGTAATTACTGGCTTCAGTGATACTGAACCAGCTCTTTATACTCATGTAAAATTCTATTGTATTCCCACTTTTAGTGGAAGAAGGCTGGCCTCACCGCCTTATTTACTTTCTTACATATTCTATCATTCCCACATTGGTGGAAGAGACAGGCCTTGCCATCTTTACTTTTTGTACCGCCCACTGAACAGGCAGAAGGGATCGGCAAGCCGCCCATTACTTTACTTTCCATGTACTTGCATTCTTCATCATGCTGATCGACTAAGCCGTCAAATAACTCCCACTGAATAAGTGGTCAAGTTGCATTGTAATTTTCCAGCATTTTAGTTTACAAGCTAATGATCACCTGCGCCATATTCTCACACCTCGCCCATCATTGAGATCTTGGTGTACATTTTTGGTGTAGGGTTACATTTCCAGTGCTAGTTTTTGGTTTTGCTAACACTAACGGGTGAAATTATTGAAGTTGATTGTGAAAAAATTGAGAAAAATTAGAAGGGGGTCATTTCAGCAGGACATCCACCCATCAATAATGAATGCACAAGAAACTCATTCTCATCGCCCCTTGGTTCACACAACTGTAGCTCAACACTCACATGTGTATACCAATCATGACCAAATGCCTCCATCCACTTCGCTGAAACTATCTGAGGAGCACCATTTGATAATGCGCTCAACAGAATATTCTTACCACCTAATTTATACTCTAACTCCATCTTCTAAAAACCCTGACTGCATTTTCCCAAAGAGTGTAGCAACTGAACTCCCAGCACTATGTCAATATCTCCAATTCCAACCACATAAAAATCATCAGTGATTGTATAATCTCCCATCTAAATGATTGTGGGACCTTTGTAGTGCATCCCATCTTAAAACCATCTGCTACTGTGACACTAAAACTAGGAAAGTCCTCCACTTGTAATCTCCTCTTGGCTACATAACCCTCATCAATAAAGTTATGCATGGCTCCACTGTCAATCAAACAAGTCACCTGCTGTCCATTAATAACACCCCTTACTCGAAAAGGGTGATACTTAGGCACACTCGATAATGCACCAATAGCACCTTGGGTCTCATCTACCGCGGAATTGTTATGCTATATCTGCTACTCATGTTGACTTTCAGAACCAGTATCAATTGTATCCTCCTCCAAATCAAAAGTGACCTCTATATAATGCACCCTGCCCTTCCCAAGGCATCAGCGATTACGATCCCACGACTCCTTGCAAGTGTAGCATAGCTTCTTCCTACGTAATTCATCCTTGCTCTCAAAATCCATGTTAGGAGGATTTGGATTGGGCTGGTTAAAAGTTTTAGTGATTGGCTCATTGTTCTTGAAACTCTTCTTCGACGGTTGTGAACTAGAATGTGAAGTGTCAAGATCCAATACCATCTAGATAGCATCCTGCAAAGTCCTTGGCTTAAAAGCCTTCACCAACCCTCTCAAATTGTGATGCAACCTGCTGATCATCAAAGCTTACGCCTCTCCGACAGAGTTATGGGAAATTCAACAAGTGGGGGACCAATTTGCGCCTCACTAAATAACCTTTGAGATTTTTTATAGAAAGTCAGCTCTTCTTTTTGTTTTGGGGGAAAAGCTAGAAAGAAATGCGAATAAAACATAAAAATGGCGATGCTCCAAAGCTTTTACAACATTTCAAACCTTAAACTATTTCTTATAACTAATATGATAGACAAAAAATTGCACAGACCCTTCATTGTTGGGAAGAGAACAAGCAACAAAGGCTTAGTGAAAGCACAGTGCAATCATTCAAATCTTTCTGTGGGAAGCACCCATTTAGGTCCAATCAGACATAAAAAACCTCTACAGATTAATAAAAATATCCAGAAACTCAAAGAAAACTTCTCCCTTTACAACATAGTATGAAGAATGGCAAACTTTTTATGAAAAATGGAAAAGTCTAATAAACATAATCCAGTTTCTGAAAGCTAGTATTCAGCATAAAAGCTTAACAACATGAAAATTAGCTATTTGAACTATCAAAGCAGACTTAACACAATGCTTTTAACATGAATGAAATATAAACAAGAAACTTGACAAAGGCCATAGCATGCACAATTTCAAATATTTATCCCAAATAGATCGAACTTCAATAATAGATGAACTGAAAAACAAAGGTCGGATGCCAATTCAATGATAGTTTAGATTAAAAATATAACATGCTAGAGAATAACAGTATTCTGTAAAACTTTCTACTTCTGAGAAAAAGAAACTCCCTACTAGAACTATACCCTTCAAACAGAGTTTCGAAGTAATTTTTCTAACTTTTTAACCCATGTTGCCGACCCCTACTTATAATTAGAAGAAGAGAGCACCGCCGAAAACATTCCGAAGCCAGAAACTACCGGATGCTTTGTTTTGATAGCCCACAATCCAATCCTAGACCTTGATTAGATCGCAACAATCTTCACTCATTAAGTCCCAACTGCTTTGTTGGCATTTAAATTCGCACCTTTGGAATGTGTATTTGAAATGGACAGCTATGCACAGTAAAACTGCTCTTCAAATTAGGAGGGGAAGCTCCCTCTTGCTGATGGTGTTGAAAGAAAGTAAACTAAGAACTAAGTTGCCTATCTTTTTGATCAGCTTAGAGCACAAGGTTTATTAAACACAAACGCCACAGCTAAGATTTTATGTTTTAAGAACTTCATCTACGACTAACTTAAGCTAAAGACGTTTCTAACTTCTCAAGTAATACGCAGAGCAAGAGAAACTAGAAATGAACAAGGTTGATTCTCTGACAAAGTGCTTCAATAAACTCTTTCCCAACAAACATCTACACACTTCAATGTAAGCTGAAATTAAGATCATAAAAGCATAACACAAATAATGGAAATCTGAGACTTTATACCAAGGCAAAGAAGGCTCATGATTTTATTTCTCAAACTTCTAGGACAAAAGATACTTCTAACATGCCTGGAACAAGAGCTTGCAGCTAAAGAGGCTTGCACTCTTGTTCTTACACAATAGGAACAACACCTACAATAACTCCTTGTTGGCTAAAAGAGATTCAACAATTTGCTATCATAAAACAATTGAACAACATTTGAATAACAAATAGAAGGCACAATAGGCTCAGCGTTTTTTTATCACTAGCATGGTTAAAGAAAACTAATGAGCAAAAACTCTTATTTATAGGCAAGCAGAGGAGTAGGGAACCCTAAAATCTCCTTGCTTTCACAATCTAGGGCTTGCTCAACAAGCAAGCTTTATTTCTAAATCTAGAAAGAAGATAACATCTAACACCTAAGAAAGCAAAAAAAGCAGGAAACGCCAACTATTACATTTATCTTCTTTCTCTTCTCAAAGAATGGATAAGAATTATTCCAAGAATAGAAAGAAAGAGAGAAGAAAGCTTCTGGAAGAAAGTTGCTTTAAAGCACGATCAAATCCGCTAGAAAATTAGAAATTGTGTCCCGGTTCGGTGCATTTATGCCATCAATAGCAAAAAACCGTTTTTCTAGAATATCTTCACCATCTGCAACAGATCTCAGGAAATCTTCGACCTCATTAGCCGCCTTTTCAAACTTTGTTGACATCATCGAAATATGACTCATCCTCCCACCAACTGTATTGCTACCATCATAGCTGCGAACAACACTCTAAAATTCAGTTTGCACTTCATCAAGCCCAACGTAGGAACCATCTTCAAGACTGTATCGAGAAGGAATCTCTGTGAAAAACTCACTGATGAAAATAAGAGTTTCAATCACCCTTTCTTTGTAGGCAATATACTCTTCGGATGTCCTCTCGTAAGTTTTAACTTTGAAAACATGACGCTCTCTCCAAGCAAGGATCTGCCTCTTGTGTTCTTTTGAAATTGCTGAACCATAGGCTGTATCTAAATCAGCAATGATGATTTCATGCCTTGGTTTTACTTCAGCCACTGTTTGTTCAAACCCTTGGATACCTTGACATAGCTCATGAGCGTTTTCCGTCAACTGAAACATCTGTGCCAAGATCTCCTTTCCTCTGACAATGAAACTCTCGATCCACTCCTGAGTTTCTTTCCCACAAATGACCAGCTGTCTCAATTGATGATGATCAATTGGTGTCTCTAAAACTTGGGACAGCAGCTGGGTCGCCTGTGAAGAACCATGAACAAGGTTAGAAATGTAAAGCCTGAGCTGATGTATTTCAGCCTTGAGGGCTGCCTTGTCCTCTCCATCCTTGAGCACTCTTTCCTGAAGAATTTTGGACACAACTCTGAATAGACTCACATCTGCATGTCTGGTATTTCTACCAAGATTAGCCTTGACCATCACGAAGTCATCCATATTCACCTCATCCCTATTCTTGTCCTCTGGGGGTAATGCAGTCTCCATGACCATCTCGTTATCAGGATTCTTATCAAAGTGAACTTGCTTCTTTGCTTTTTTTTAGGAGGTTCCTGATAGATGTTATCAAGGTCATCAAAATTCACCTGATATGAAGGCCTTCTTCTTACCCTTCCCAAGGAGTTCTCAAGCCAAGACATGGTAGTATCTTTACTAACTTCCTTAGGAGGCATAATTGTAATTTCTTCATCATCTTCAATATCAAGGTCGATGTGAATCGGTGAAGACTCTGTCAAAGGTACAAAAACATGTGTTAAAGGCGGCTCCTCTGCTTCTTTCTGAGGTACGGGCTCATCAGGAGGAGCTTCTGTTACAACTATAGGTTGCTCCTATATGACTATGCCGGAGAAGTCTAACCTTCTTCTTACATTTTTATTTGACTTACTACCTTTGATGCCTTCTTGGGACTGACTTATGCCCTTCCCTTTTGATTGTGCTCTAGAAGAGGAGGGAAGTGATGGTGTACTCTTGGAGGGAAGTGATGGTGTACTATTGGCGGCTCTGCTGCTGGTATGGATTTCTTCCTTTTAAGCACTAGGAAGACCTTGCTATGTTCAAGGACTTGTCTTGTCCTATCTTCAACTGAGAGGGACTCTTTATTAGCCCAATTAACTTGAGGAAGGGGCTGACCTTCAATTTGCTTCCGAGTATACATCGGGAGAAGCACATCCTCATCATCATTTGACAACCCTTCTATGTCTTCATTTAAGCAGTCTTTCATCTGGTGAAGAGTGAGATTATTGTAACTACACCTCCGCACCTCGAACTCATCTGTACAATTAGCCCAAAAATCTTCAAGGGTGGATATATGAGCATAGTTTTTCTCAAGTCGGCCAACATAGACAACATGAGGGTCAAATGATCGTCTCTCGCTGTAAGGCTTGAGGCCAAGTTTGTCTAATTCATGTCCCATTGTCTTAACATCTGCAGTAGTCCTATATGTATAGATTCCCAGCCCTAATGGAAAATTGAGGGAGGGTTTCTTTCTATTCCTCAAGAATGCGTGGACATCATGGGCCTGCCTTAAGAACTCCATGAAGACGACCTCGCCTGACGGGTACCTTGGTAGCATGAGCGGGGCACCTGATAGCCATAGACCCTAAGATAGGTGAAAGTAGGATATTGTATGAACCAATCTGCCCACTCTGCCATCGTTGCCCTGGCAACTAAAGAGATACGGACGTGCAATTCATTGTCCAGGTCCCGCACTATGTACATCAGAAAAGCCTCGTTCACTCTCTTGTAGTGATATAGTGACTTCGTGAATTCCAACTAAGGATAATAGTTGTAGATATGTTGCACGCTCAATAATCCCTCGGTGTTCAACCCTCTGAATTGACCTTGATAGGCCACTAGGTAGACTAGGTAAGACACCATATGGAATTCATGAAACTGGAAGTATTATGTTATTTGTTGAAGGTTGTCACTAATCAAGGTAGGCCAATCATAGAACTCGGTCTTCTTCATGATGTGGGGTATGGCGTAAAACATCAAAGGCTGAAACTTGGTAGCATCCTCCGATCCAGTGACCCTGTTGAGCAAGGTGATTATGATGGCAATCTCATCTTTGAATTCTCCTCGCCCGGCGTTCTTAGGCAAAGTCTTATGTTTCTCCTTCATCCACCTCTGTGCAATCTTCTTGCTATATTTGTCTTTGTGCATTTCCCATATCCTTTCACATTCACCCTTTGAGATAGTGACACTTTCAGGCCATGGGGGAATGGAAAAACACTTCTCGATCATATTAGACTTCAAACTGCAAATCAATCAACCATCAACTAATTGAATCTCCGTTGTAGCCGGGTTGTAATGCTTGGTGCAAGCGATTACGAACTCAAGACTCTAAACTGATACAGGGATAGACGCTGTTGCAAGGAGTTCAGAGTGTCCCAGGTTCCTGATGGTAGTGTTTCCTGCGCTTTCCAAAGCGTGTAGATCAAACACCGGCTTGATATGATGCAAGTCTGTCTCAGCTGTTTTGATGTAATCATGATAGAGAGCTGATTCAGTCTTGAAAACATTGGGAGTGTACTCTATTTCGGAAACCTTGAAGAATGACTATAAGCTTCGCCTAGGTTTTAGACAAGTCTTGAGCAACTTACTATTTTTACAATGCTGATTTTCTTGCTCCATGAAAAACTTTTTGAAAAAATTCTGAGATATGGGGTTTGCTTAGAATTTTGTTGCAAGATAACCCAGATTGCCCATTTTTGAAAATTTTGAGTGTAGCTTGAAAAAACATCAAACCCTAATTTCTTCAATTTTTCATGAAAAAAGCTGGCACATGGGTTTTGTTCATAATATGATTAGAAGTGAACCCAGTTGATTAGATTTGCAAAACACTGATGGCTGATCGAAAAAGCAGCCAACCCTAGAATTTGAAATTTTCTTGAAAAAAGGCTGTGATATGGGTTTTCTTGAAGAGGCTGATTTAGAGGACCCAAATGATTGAAAACTGAATGCACTAAGGATTTCACTGACATGCAAAGCAAAAAACAGCTGCTGCAACTTGATGAAGTTCTTGAAAATTTCTTTAGAAGAATGAGGTGATAATACCCAGATGGCTGAAAATTTGAAAACCTTGGCCTTCTCCTTGAAAAAATTGATCTTATGGATGAAAAAGCAAGGGTTTATGTTGATGATCTGAAAAATTTGATGAATAACCAGCAAACTGAGCTCTTGAATCTTGAAAAATTTCTTCAAACTTGCTGCTCCAATTTTTCTCCTTTGAATGCTACCTGAAAAAATAATGAAAATTACATTGAAGAGAGGTCTTAAATAGACTTAGGGTTTGAATTAGGTTTGCTTTCTTTTGCTTTCATCTTCAAAACCCTAAAAACTCTGTTCATTGAACTTAGACGTCGTCATCCTCTGGCAATTTTGAAATTTCTTGAAAATTTTGCAAATTTCATTAAGGCATGAGAAATTGGGCACCCTTCTTGGCTAGGGGCGCCCACCTCAAGTAGTGTTAGTCATTTTTTGATATTTTCAACTTCTCACAACTTTGAACCCCTTTGACCTCGATTTCCGGCTTGCAGACTAATCTAATGAGCGAGCTGAATGATTCATCGCGGAGCCTGACCCGTTCTAAGAAGATTGTTTTGGAGGCGTCTCTGACTAAAAACTTCATTTTGACCTTCGAATTCATGGGAGCCTATTTCCTCCAGCGGCGCCCATTTTGTCTAGAGTTAGCCATTTTTATGATCTTCAATTTCTTCATTAACTCTTCTTCCACAGATGATCTTACAAATATGGTGATCCGGGCATCGGATTGACTAATGGTTATGCTTGTTGCAAAGTTGAGTAGATATTGAGAGGGGTCTCCTAGGAGAAACTTCATCAAACAGTGAGTTTTGAGCCTTCAAAAGGTTGGGCGCCCCTGGCAAGCTGGGGCGCCCAAACTCACCACAGTTAGAATATTTTTCACTTTTATTTATGTTTGCTTTTGAATTTTGAAATTTCACTCTTGTTTCACCCAATGTTCAACCTCTCGTAACTGGCAACTACAAACTCTGATTGACGCACTGAATATCTCGTTGGAGAGGCTGATCAAATCCGAAGAAATCACGTTAGAGCCACATCTGCAAATTCATCTGTTTAGGCACTTGAAAACTTGGGCGCCTCTTCTCTCCTAGGGCGCCCAAACCTTCCAAACTTGGCCATTTTTTTTTATTTTCCATCCTTAAGAGTTTGAAACCTTCATTCTATATCCTCAACTTTGATCTGAATCTGCTGGAGATTGGTGTTGGATGCTCCTACTTGAACAAGCATTGAAGTTGGCTAAATATTGAAGAGATTGAGCATATTCTCAAACCTAAGCTGTTGAGTTAGGTGTTCCAAAAAGTTAAGGTGCCCTTCTTCACCGGTAGCCCAAAGTTTCCAAACTAAATCAAATTTTTGATAATTTTTCATTCTTTTTCATTCTAACCCAGTTTGGATCTCCCCACTGATGACCTCAAATCACAGGCTGACTAGATGATCTGTTGGTATCTTGATCGGACTCATTGCGGCTGGAAGAGAAATAGGCAACTTTGGTTGGAGGTGTTGATGTGTTTTTAAATTGTAGCACCAGAATAAAAGTTGCCAATGTCCTATTCTCTCTTGATCAAAGTATCTAGCACACTAAGATTACGAGAGAGTTCGTGCGTTCAACTCCAAGGTTCCTTTAGTGCGAATAGTCTCAGTTGGCTAGATGTGATTTGCTGGTATTTCAAAGGGACTTCACCGGAGTTGTTGACCTTGGAGAGAGAATTTAAATGCTTTCGAAAAGATTTTAATGCGTGAAGCGGGTTTCCTAAACTAACCAGAAAGTACTGAATTGAAATGGGGTAAGGTTAGGAAGATTCTAATCTACTCAAAGGTGTGGGATATGGAGCTCAACTTCAGCAAACTTCTAACCGGACTTCGCTTTGCCTCGCATCGGACAGCTTCCACGGAGTCGGTGCAATCTTCAAGGGAGATGACTAAAGATGTTCCAACCACCACTTGACATAAAGATACCATCACAACGACGCATACCATTATTCAAACTGTGATTGAAGTTAAGTACATGATATTCCAGTTGACCACACAAGGCGCATTCACCATCAACAAATACACTAGTGGTATGGATAGACGAAGTTGCTTAGATCAAACACCACATTCCACAATTACTATCTTCTACTTGCATGAAAATGAAATTTACGCTACTCTACACTACTTGAAGTAGAAGGGATGAAGAAACCTCGCTAGCTATCCACAACAAAGATGAATTTCACCATCAATGAAAGATCTTTTATTATGAAAGTTTTACACGACAATTTCTTACAACAGTTTTCAAAGGAAAACTTTCCTTCTCCTCCAACTACACTATCAATCTACTTCTAAGTTGTCCCTCTATTCTATGTCTACTGTCTAACTCTAAGCTAATGATGTACAAATAAGGGGGACTCCCCCTTTATATAGCTGGCCAAGTCCAACGGACGGCTCAGATTACAATCGGTTGGATGGCCCAGATCGTGCCACCTCAGCCCTAAACATGATTTGCCCTAAAAACCGCCACAAAAGAGAGTGGGGTAATAAATGAGCCATAATGTCCATTATTCCTTCTAGAAGAGTCCGTTTGCAAACGCGTTCACACTGTTCTTGATCTTCTTCTCGACTTTTGTTCTTTGACTTCTTCCACTTGAGCTAACACTTGGCCAATTTCTTGCAACTTTTCTTCCTTCGCAATTTATCATCTTGAACTACTTGCTTCTTCACGCTAAGTCATCACCGCTTGGCCTCAACATTTCTCCTGCAAAACAAACAAGGAGAAGAGTATTAGAACACTTCATAATATAAATTCACTTTACTTACCAGGATTTTCATGCTTTGATCTCTAAGCGTTCATCGCTTCCGTTAGCCAACTTCCACCTCCTTAGTGATTCCTCATGCCTTAGTCAAATTTTCAACCCATCTTCCTCAAGGGCGCATCATCTTCAACTGTATCTTCAAGAAATTCACTTCGCCTGCTGGAGCTCTGACAACCTTGATTTTATCCATCTATGGCCCAAGAAAACTATTTTACGAAGAATTTGAGCAAATTCACCTAGGCAGTTCCTTTCAAATTCATCATCTGGAGAATTTTACCTTGAAAACACGTTTTCCTCATTTTGCCTTAGAAAATTTTCAAGTTTCCCTTAGGAAAATTTATCAACCTGGTGCCCACTTAAAATCTTCATCCGGAAGGCCGCAGCGAAGCATGGAAGGCTTTAAAATCAACCCCTCATCGATAATCTTCAATACCCAGAAGAAAATTTTCTTCGGAACGCTTCGAATCCATGGGTTCCCAACGAACGGGTTCATTTTATTTTTCTGAATTTTGAACCTTAGAAAAATAATTTTCATCAAATTTAATCCATTTCTTCATCTCCTCTAAGAATTTTGTTGCTCTGACTTGAAAATTTTCGTTGACCTTGTGAAGCTGGCATTCACTGATTTCACCTCTGGCAACTTCACTCGGACTTCAGGAAAATTCATCACTTCACCAGACTTAGGCATTTTTCTCTAAGGGAGAAAATACTTCGCGCCTTAAAAAAATTTTGATCACTTAGCATTTTGAAAGATTTTCCCTTAGAAAATTTTCTCCTTAAAAAAAAAATAATCCAATCTTGCGCATTTTTGCCTGTGAGAAAATTATCAACTTCACTTAGAAAATCTCCACGAGGGCGCTTGTATGAAGAAAATATTTTCCCTCTCTCAATGCCCAACATACTCATCTCCACTTGGGCGCACTTCTTACTTCAAGAGGGCATTTGAAAAAAAATTAAAAAAAATAAATAAATCCAATGCCTAGGATATTACATGGCAATATTCTCCATTTAAACTTACTTCCCTTTTATATCTTAGGCACATTTCATGTGCCATGGAGAACATTTAACCTCCAACGCCTAGCATGTTATATTTTTCACCACCTTTATTTTCAACGCCTTAACTCTTTTATTTCACCATTCTCACCTTACCTCTTGGGGCATTCAACACTTGTGGAAGAATAACATTTCTAACGCCTTCCTATTTTGTCTTCACATGCCCTCTTTTGGGCGCATTTTGCCATGCAAGAAGGATAAAGTTTCCCATGCCATTGTTGACTTGTTGACCCTTTTGAGAGGTGGGCGCATATAGAGGAGTCCTCTTCAAATTTAAAATATTTTTCAACCTCCTCTAGTCAAAGGCGCATTTGATAGCTCCAACTTCTAGTTTTATCTGCCTTAGACGTTTTTTTTAAACATCTCTCACTCCTTAAGGCGCAAATAGACGGTGGAGGTTCCATTTTGAAGACTTGGCCAGACCAAAATTATTTTAGAAAATCTCAAGCTTTTCCCAAGGCGTGGCTGTGATGCTTGCCTTCAGATCTGAAGCGCTTTCTAAAAAAAATTCGAGTTCTCCTCTCCTCTCCCAGGCGCATATTGCACTTACTAAAGGATAATGCCTTTTCATCTTTGACCCCCTTTTGACTCCCTTCCAGCATGGGCGCGCTTCAATATATGTTCTTCAAGACTTCACAATTTTTGATCTCCTACGAATTTCTTCTTGAAAGCACGTTTGGGATCTAATGCCTCTTGGGCGCATACAGTATGTCCAGCTTTGAGTTTTATTCCAGGCGCAAATAGGAGAGACAACTTTCATTTTCAACACCTGGACGAATTTGAGAATCCAGTCTAAGGCGCATATCAATATGTGTTCCTCAAGGCGTTAAACATAGGGAAGCCACTTCGAGTTTATACCTCAGCAAAATTTTGATTTCCTTTGAAGAGTTAAGGCGCAAATGCAAGGGTGTGTTTTCAATGTGAGGCGCAAATACCACTTGGCACATCCAATTTCTTACTTAAACTTTCAGGCGCACATGGCACACAGAGCTTTCAGGCGCACAGAACCTCTGGAGCTTTCAACTAGTGCTTTGGGCGAGCAAAGAGGGGCACAAATCACCCATGAAGCCTTCATTTTGGATTTAGGCGCATTTGGCATATCTAACTTTCAGTTTTCGCACTTAGCCACTTTTGACTCTTAATCCCCTCAGGCGCATTTTGACCCATGGGCGTCCAGTTTCATTACTTAGGCGCAAATGCAAGGGTCTCCATCCAATTTTGACCACCTCAGGCGCATTCTCATGTTTGAGCTTTCAATTTATAGTTAAGGCGCATTTAACCCTCAAAGTCATCACTTGGGGCGCATATTAGAGAGTGAAATTCAAGCTTGAGGAGGGGTGCATATGATGGGTTGCACTTTTAGTTTAACGCACTAGACACTTTCATGTTTTTTTTGCTTTGGGCGCATATTGCACTTGCCACTTTTATTTTTGTCATAGGCGCATATCATGTGTCTAGCTTTTATGAAGTGGGGCGCATTTAGATGGGCCTAGTTTCAACGCTTAGAGAGTTTGCACATTACCTTGGGCGCATTCTACATGGTCAACTTTCAATTTTCTCTCTCAACACTTTGAGCGCATATAGAGAGGTAAGCTTTCATTTTAAACGACTTAGGCAAATTTCCCCAACCTCTTCTTTCTTCCAACCAAGGCGCATTTAGCACATGGTACTTCCAATTTGACTTAGGGCGCATTTGGGACCTCCAACTTCCAGTTCTTAATGCCTTGGTAAAATTTCACCTGTCTTCAGCCTCTTATAGCAAGTTTTGGTGCCGGATTTGAAAAATTATCAAATTTGACGTGTTTCGTTCCCTTTGCCAAATTTAGGGTGATTCGATCATGCTAACCCTAATTTGCTATTTTTAGAAAATTCTTCAAATTTTGTGCTTTGGATTGACTTTTGACTCCAGAAAGCCTGATTTTTGCCTTGTTCCAATTTCGGGGTGTGATCGTGCTGTCGGGGCCTGATGCCTGCCTGCACCTGCTATTTTTAGCAACTTACTAAAAATAGTAATTACTCAAAATGTCTTCAAATTTTGCGTACTAAATGCCTGAAGTGTATAGATCGTGACTGGGCACTGCCTTTGCCTTTGACTGCCATATTGTGCCCTTGTTTTTAGGAAACCCTAATTGACCTGCTAAAAACAGCAACTATCCGATTCTCCATTCTCTGTAACTCTGTTTGCCTTAAAATTCGCGCCACGGATTACTTATCACATGTTTGACCTGTACCCGTTGAGATTCGATGCTGACCTGCCAATTATAGCCGGTTTTGAGGCGACTTACTATTTATAGTAAATGCCTGTTTCTGAGACCTCCTTTGCTCTGTTTGCTTTGAAATTTGGACAGTGTGCCCGTCGTTGGTTAACTTGCATGTATGCGCTGCGCCTTGATCAACTTTCTATTTATAGCCTGCACCTGGAACACTTACTAAAAATAGCAAGTTCTCCGATTGCCTTCACCTTGCCGCCAGACCGGAAGCGACGCCATCATGATGGATATCTCAGCTTTTGAACGCTGACCTCTCACCATGAATAAGCCAAACCCTAATTTTGTGCATGTTGCTCGGAGGAGCCCTGACCTCGCCTTTCACCAGCGTTAGCCGCTTGCGCCTGGCGCCTAAGTGGTGCCCGCGAAGAAGAAAACGGCTGAAAAGGGTGACCGACCATCACAATGGATTTTGCATGTCATAACGCCCAAAAATCTTGAAAAACCCAGAAAAACCCAGAAAAATCTCCAACATGCACGCACTGGCTAAAAATAGTAAGTTTCTGAAAAGTGGTCAGCTCCATTTGCATGTTACACTGTCGTGAAGCTCTTGGAAAACCCAGAAAGAAAATGCCGACATGCGTTGAAAAACTCTGCATGCAAACCCTAATATCGGCCTCCGAAGGCCGAATGCTGAAAGTCATCATCATACTTTGCATGTCACATCACCGCGAAGGTCCCGAAAAACCCAGAAAGAATCTTTGGACATGCATCAGAAAATGTAACATCTAGACCTTGAAATCTGCTCTGGAAGCTAGACTGCTAAAAATAGCAAGTCGTCTGTTTCTACTCAAACTTTGCACGCGACCAGCCTGATCCGCTCTGAATGCAGTGTGACCATCGGAATCCCAAAATTGCTGACAGAATGCCTGTAATTGCACACTTACTAAAAATAGTAAGTAGTCGAAACTTGATGAAACTTCAGTGGAGACCTGCTGGAAGCATACTAACAACAGTGTTAAGCTCAATTTGCAATTTATTCATCTCATTTGACTTCAGGTTGGCTGGAAAATTCAAAACCCTAAATTTTTTTCGGACTTGGCCAAAATTTCAAGCTTAAACTCAATGACGGGCACAATCCCGGAAAGACAAACAGTAGAAAAGAGAGACAAACCGCAACGACCGAAAAGCAAAGCCAAAATTAGGGTCCCCATTTGCAATGGGGCTATGTGTGAAAACGCCACAACACTTCCATGTGAACATGTCCATTTATTGATTCTTAGCCCTTAACAGACTGCCTTCTACTCTTGAATCTGAAATTAGTTTCTGCTTTGATTGAGTTTGGATCAACATCAGTTCTCTGCTTGTAAGAGAAAATGCTCTAGATATCTCCTCCTTGTGTGTGTTGCTTCTCATCGACTTTTGCTTCTGTTGTATAAGGATGATCATAGTTGGCTGTATATGAGTAAGCATAATTCATCAAACAATTTTTTTACCAAATAAGGAAAAGTATTTTTATGGCTGAAAATGTCATATGACTTCTTGTGTGTAGCAAACCAACTTCAAAATTTATTGAACAAACAATACAAGAAGCACTCATCCACACAAAGATGTGAATATTCAATGTGGAGAAACCCTCTTGTGGCACAAAAGTTCACGAGGAAAAAATGGAACTGGTTTTATTCCTTTGAGAATACTTATGAAACAAACTCATTATGATTCATTACTTACAAAGATATCAGCAGTGGTTTCCTCTGTTTCTGACTACTGCACTATAAGTTGATACATAATTTGTGTACTAGAGAAAGGAACATCTGTGAACATGGGTTGTTCTGGTGGAAGATATGCACTAAAAGCCAGTATATATTGGACACAAATAGAATGATAGAAATTACAATATGTAAAGATGATCTAGGATAATTTACATTACAACTTTTCAGTCAACAGTCCACATGTATTTATATGTGGATTTTTGTATCTATAGCAATGGAAAATAATGAGAGCCCGTACATAAATGTATGTATTTATACTTATTGATGTGTCAAATTTATGTATAGCGATTTCTGCTTCTTTATATTCTTTTGCTGTCAGTTTTTTTTCTAACGTATATCTTCTGTAATTTTTTGTTCTTGATTTTTTCTGCAGTTTACTTTTTTCACAAGTTTGCTGTTGAGTTGGGCAGATTAGATATGGAGAAGCTGTTGGTATAATTGGACCATCTGGTACTGGAAAGTCCACTATCCTTAAAATCATGGCTGGCCTGCTTGCTCCAGATAAGGTCTGCAGAATCTTTTTTCAGATGTTAATTTTCCCATTCCATATGGTTTCTCATAACTAAACTCTGTTAAGGAATTATATTGCCTTGATTCAAGTAACTTTTGTTGTGATGATCAGGGTGAAGTCTATATTTGTGGGAAAAAGCGAGATGGTTTAATCAGTGATGAGGAAATGTCAGGTTTACGGATTGGCTTGGTACGTGCCTTTCTTCTTCCTTGACAGCTACTAAATTGTTGGCAATCAAGGTAAAAAGTTCAAAAGTAGCAGAATGTAAAAACAGGAGAGAAAAAACATATGCTGGATGATAGGAAAAGTTTAACTAAGATATTAACAAAAGATGATAGACACATCTTACAATAGGTTTGTGACAGACTGAAGTATTCAAATTATTGCCTTTTTTTTTTGTTTTCCTGCAAATACTCAGATTGTCACTTGCACACAGTTGTATCACTTTCTGCAGTTTATTTACATGTACTTTGATAGATGCAAATGGATCAAAAGTAGGGTTTTCAACTATTGAACTACAAAACATAGATGAGCCCAAGCATATGTAGTTTGATGCATCGTAACTACTGTTCAGATCTTAAATATTGATGGTTAAGGTTTTGCAATTTGTATGCATGCAGGTATTTCAAAGTGCAGCTCTCTTTGATTCCCTCACAGTTCGTGAAAATGTTGGCTTTATGTTGTAAGGACTAACAATCCTGCCATGAATATTTGGATGCATATCTGATTCCTGACTTCGCATAAGAGTTGTGCCATCAAAATTGTATTATTTGGGTTTGTTGTTATGCAAAATTTATTATTTTGAATTCATGACTTGGTAGATATGAACATTCTAATATTCCACACGAAAGAATAGCAAGGCTTGTTACTGATTCCCTAGAAGCTGTGGGTTTGAAGGTACACAATCCTATCATGTTTATATATTGGAGCTATCAATTTGTTTTAAATTTGATGTTTAACATATTATGTGTTCTGTTTCATCCCATTGCATATATTTTACTAATGGTGATGAAAATGGGCAACGTGCATATATTTCCAAATGGAACCTTGACAGCTTTATGACTAAGAAATCATTGATCTTGTTGATGACTAAACAAGTTAGGCTGAATTTCACCATCTAAGGAAGGGCAACCCATTAGTTTTGAATTTATAGTTAGTATCATGCATTATCTTTTTCCCATTGCATATATCTCATTAAAGGTGACAAATGTACTTGTATTTTGGAAAAGAACCTTGACAGTTTTATGACTAAGCAGTGGTTGTTCTACTTCTCACTATTGACTAACTGAGATCAGGCTAAGTGTTAGTGTGAACAAAGTATAATTCCTAACTAGTCTATTTCGTAGTTAGCTGTCTACTTAGGTCCTTTTCACAATTGGTTAAGTTTACTTAAGATTTTTTTTTCACTTTATCCCACAGTGATTGTGTTTTTAGTCTCTTGGTTGGTATATACTATATATTTCCTAGTTAGTTCTCCACTTATGTCTTTTCCACACTTAGTTAAGTTTACTTAGGGATTTTTTCACTTTATCCCACTTTTTTTGTGTATATAGTCTCTTGGTTGGTATATCCTATATTAACTCACTTATTGCTTTCATTGTAATCACTCATGCTTGTCTTCTTTGCATTCCTATTGAATATAATACAATTTATTCTATAATTTCTAGATTTATGTTAATGATTTCCTTCCACTCATTTGTATTTTTGGGTGGCTTCACAACCAAATCTTACATTGTATTAGAGCACAATTGTGTGTTGTGAGTTAGCCTATACAAAATCTAAGAGTGCGGATTTGTTATCTTCCAAAGCACATGAGTATGCTTTTCTTTTGCATCCTCAGATGATTTGGAAACCATAAAAAAGTGAAAAATAGTAGATTCTAGGAGGGTTTCTTTTCTATCTTGCTAGTTGCAGGTGCATTATTGGAGCTTCTTGGAGAAATTTTGGGCTCACCATTGAGTTTAGAGTAGTCGAAAAAGTTAAATTTTCCTTTTATTTCATCATAGTTGGACATCAACTGCTAGATTTGCAAGGGTTTGAAGATTAGAGTATTTTTGTTAGATTCAACATGTTGCTCATTTCTGGGGCATTTTGAGGCTAAATTGATCCTGCCATTGCGTCCAAAAGGCTCAAGAACCTCAATTTTCATATAAAATTTGTTCGCTTTGGAAAAAATTTCTTTGAGGCATTTTTTTAACTCCCGAGCCATACAATCTTTCATGCATTGTACTATATGAAATTTAAAAATAATAATAATTTTTTTCATAGCCATAGGCCCGTTGTAGTAGTGGCACCTCTCGCACTCTTCCACTGCTAGACGTGGCCACCGCATAGCAACTGTTGCCTCCTTTGGCAAAGCCACTAGGCGGTGCCATTTGATCCACGTCCCCTCCATTAGACATGAATATTTCTAAGAATATTCCAATGATGATGTCATGTTAGCATTGGTAGGATTTTCCAATTTTATGCCCCCATCACCATTGCAGCTTTTAATTTTGTAGTCAAACTTTGAAAGCTAGTATCTTGAGTTTACAACCTTTTTTAGCGTAATTTTTATTTTACTTGAGGTATAATTGTGTTCTTCGTAGTGGTCTAATCAATTTTTGCTCAAGTGATCCTGTTTTTCCAAAAAAACAGTTTTCTCGTTAGATTTGGTAGACAATTGTAGTTTTTTTTGAAGTTCAAAGCCTTCCAACTTTCACATATAATCTTGGATACAGGGGATTATTTTTTTGAAAGTGATTATTTTTTTGAGCACCACATATTGGTGCCATTTTGTAGTTCTCATTCTGAGTTTAGATTGCACTTTTAATATTTGGTCCATTGGACATTGTAAATTTCTAGGAAAAAACTCTAGCCTTGTACCTGCACTAATCTATAAAGCGCTAAATCTTATTTTTTGGTGGGATTCTTTGATTGAATGAATTCAAGAGGGTCTCTTGGTATGTTTTTGTGAGCTTGCATATCTTATCTTTCTACTTGTGGTCTATTTTTTCCTTCACAAATGGGCCATTTTAAATTTCCATTGTTAACTCCATACAACTATGCATCATGACATCAAAATGTATGGAATGATTTAATGCAACAAAGATTTAACAGTGTACACCCTATGCTGAACAAAAAGTTGATGAATCCAAAGATGATGAGGAAAATATACAATGGATGCTTTAACATGCTAAAACACTTGGAAGTCTTTGAAGATATATTAATATTTCCCTTGATCTTATGTTTCAGATTGAAGCATGTATAGATTCACATGATGCTTGGGACAACCATAAAACTCTCTATGATAAAACTTATTAAGTTAGAGGCTGTTAGATTGATTTGATGAGCCTCAATAAAAAAAGATTAGACAACATCTAGGATTACATCACAAAGGTCAATGACCATAGAGCACAACGTAAAGCATTGGCATTGATATAAAAGACGTTCAATTAGTATACAATACACTAAATAAATTTGGTTTTTAATATGTAGTTTTTGTTTATAGCTTTCACACTCAAATGGTGACTATTGGAGCTGCATAAACTATGCCTTCATTTGCATCCTTTTTCGAGATGTTTGATCCATGAAGAACAAAAGCTTCTTTCCATGGGTCTCTTAAAACCATCTCAGTTGCAGGCTTTGTTAGTTGGTCAGCCTAAGGGACAAAAAGGGTCACGCCATCTTGACAAGAAACATAAGTGATCCAAGAACAAGCCACAAAGCAGACTCCAAATCCTCTTTATCCAAGGGGAATTCTCATAAGGAAATGTCAAACTTGTTCCTATTGTTAAAATATTGGTTATGAGGAACATTTGTGTCATGGGAAGTAGATTGATGAGCTAAAACATCTTCTCGAAAAAAACAACATAAATTTTCCCTCCTCAATTGTGTCATGGCCCTGTCCAAGTAGGAAATAGGTCAAAGTAATTGATCAAGATCACAGCACCTAAGGGACAGCGATTTAATTAAGGAAGCGATTCTAACAAGGACAGTGATCCCTTGGAATTAAAGATATTTAATTAAAATTAAGTTAAAGGTTTCAAATCAGCGATTAAGGGAATAGTTGTGACTCTTCCAAAAAGGCAGTAATTATGAAGAGGTGTGACTCCCAAGAAATTGAAGATATAAGAGGGAGAGTTTTTCATTTGAGAAGGAGATGGATAACATCATTCAATAATTCAATTGAGAATAGAACTTTATGTGACTTTGCAAGTAAATTAAATTATGTTCTCAAGTGTAGGATGATGTTGAGAAAAGAAGTGACTCTTAATGTGAAAGGATGCGACTCTTAATGTGAAGGGTTGTGACTCTTTCAATAATAAGATATAAAAGGGAGATCATTTCTTTGTGGAGAAATCATCAATTTGGGGAATGAATCAATGAATGAATTTGGAAATAAACTCTTATTCTCAAAAGGCAGTAATGAAGGCTGATGACTCCTTTATTGTGAAGGGTGGTGACTCCTTCAAGAAATGGGTATAAAGGGTAAATCAATCCAGCATATGGATCAAGCTGAAAAAAGGAAGAATAAGAATAAGAAATATAAGACATCTCTTTGGAATAGAGATTGAGAACAACCATTGGTAATATTCTGAAATATAATTGGTTGCAGCCATTAAGAGTAAATTTATCATCTCCGTAAGAGGTATTTATTTAGAAATATTCTAGCAAAATTCCATTAGCAATCTATTTTGAATTTATAGAAGTTTCTTGCAAATAGGGAGGCTGTTCATTCTTCTGAGTCACAAGAGCTAAAGGACTAAAAATTCTTTGTATCAAGCATGCCACATCGAGAGAGATGGATGAATTAGAGGTTTTGCCATATTCGTGGGTTGGGAGGCCGAATGGACCCAAAATTCATTTCCATGCTCTTGGGCTTGGTTGAAGAGGACAACCTTCACACGTCTTATCAAGTACGCCACCTTGAGATGGATGAATTGAAGGTTTTGCCATACTTGTGGGTTGGGAGGCCGAATGGACCAGAAATCCACTTAGGCTTGATCGATGAGGACGACCAACCTCCAAGGCGTACTAAGGAATGGAATGGATCTAATTTCTTCCATGCTCTTGGAATACAAGGGTAACCACCCTTCAGATTGCGGTTTGCAAGCATTTCCAATGAATTCCTAATATGGTTGATTGTAGGAATTACAGCTCTTAGGCTTGATCGAGGAGGACGACCAGCCTCCAAGGCAGATTGATGGATGAAATGGATCTAAAATCCTTCCATGCTCTCGGAATACAAGGGCAACTGCCCTTGAGATTGTGGTTTGAAAGCATTTCTAATGAATTCCTAATATGGTTGACTATAGGAACATGCCTTGGCATAATTATTGATGATATTAAGGTATTTTGATATGAATGATGCTTAGATGGATTTAAATATTACCATAAATTTGTTACTTGTTATTACTAATATCAGTTTTAGTGATTAATATTGTTTTGTAGACCTAAAATTAGGAATTTCTCAGAAGGGGACATTACATATTGCACAACAATCTTCTACTAAAATCAGGATTCTTCTCAAAAGGAACCCATTGGGACAGGTTCAATTGATGTTGTCAATGATACATTTGAGGATGTTTTTTGTGTGCTTGATTTGTCAACAAACCTTCTTTTAGTCTATCAAATCACACATCTTGGGAATGGCAACAAAGTTGAATTTATTCCAAATTTTGTTGCCATCAAGAATCTTGAAGATAGTGCTTTCATTTGTAGTTGGCATGGTTTCATGCTCCATGTAGGAGCCTCACGAGCTTCATTGGAAAGTAGCCAAACACATTCTTCACTAAATACAAGGCACTCATAGGTACGAGATTCATTATGCAATAGGCACAAGTTTATATTCAATTGGATATATCTACTATGATTGGATTGTTGATCTTGATGATCATAAGTCCACATCTAATGACAACTTTCACCTTGGTTCCAGTCCCGTTTGTTGGCAGAGCAAGAAGCAACACTCCATTGCTTTCTCATCGATTGAGGTTGAGTATCAAGGGGCTATTGATGTGGCCATTGAAGCTATTTGGATTTAGAATATCGTCGTTGAGTTTGACATTCCATTTTTCAAAGTCATCAGTCATCTATTACAACAACCAGGGTGCCATCTAGATCTTGAAGGATTTGGTCCATCAACAGCGGAGTAAACACATCGAGATCCACATGCACTTTCTTTGGAAGTTGATACAAGAGGAGGTCATTGATTTGCACTATTGTCTTACAACATAGCAGGTTGCAAATATTTTCACCAAACTCCTCATTGAGAGCAAGCATCTTACAAAATCTCTTTGGGGTGTAGGACTTCGTTCCTTCATGGAAGGTGACTTAGCCCTTCTTGCTTCATCCTCTCATGGGGGCATAGGGGAGTTTTTTCCCATTGGGTTTTTTCCTTATCTTCTTTTTGGGGGGTATTTTTTTGTATATGTGTACCTCATCAAACCTTGTAGCGGAGACCCATCTTTTGCCTTTTACTTTTTCTTCTAAGTTACACTTAAGGGGGTGTTAGTGTGAACAAGGTATATTTCTTAACTAGTGTTTTTCCTAGGTAGTTCTCACTTAGGTCCTACTCACACTTATTTTACTAGGGGACTTTTTTCAATTTATTCCCATCGGTTGTGTTTTTAGTCTCTTGGGTGGTCTATCCTGTATATACTTTCTGTTGCTTTCATTGTAATCACTCATGTTTGTATGCTTTACATTCTTGTTGAATAGAATATTGTTTATTCTATCAAGTTTGGTTTTTTGTTAATGCTTTTCTTTCACTTATTTGCATTCTTGGGTGGCTTCATAGCAAAATCTTACACTGAGTTTTATTTTCTAAGCAATGGTTCTCCCTTGATTCTGTCAACCATCCTTGTTAATATCCTACATGATATTCTCATAGTTTATTAAAATTGCATAAAGCTTAAGTGTCTCTTACAATATTTAAACATGAAAGTGTGGCAACACATGATTGTTATTGGCTTCACTTCTTTATATATAGAACATGTATTTTGAATGGCTATGATATATAGTCTATTTCTTGTCAATATTGGTAGCTAGATTGTTTTGGAAATAGTGGGCTTCATGATATTGAAATGTAATTGTAAGTCAAACATGAATATGGGATTCTTGGAAGTTTATAATTCATGAAGTACGTTGAATCAAGTGTCTGGGTTATTGTGTTACTAACTATAGCTCTAAGGTTCTTGTTATAATAACTATGAGAACATTTGATTCGATAATCACATGATACTTTAATGATGTTTTTTAGTAGTGTCCAATTGCCATAGTTGTGCCTTGTATGTTAGTACTTTCTGACAAGCGATCTTAGTAATTGCTTTGGCATCTTTAGTGTATATTTTGTTGGATTATGCGTATAGTTGGTTTTCCTAATTTCTTGCCCATTTTCTTTTTCAATTACTTTGATTGGTCTTCTTGTTTTGAAGTAGTTTCTGTTTGTCTTGGACTTAGGACATTGGTGTCCTTGCTTTTTTGAGTTTTTCTTGGTAATTCACGTGTATATTGATGTCATATAGGTACTAGATATAACACCGTTTTGGGCAATATCTTTTAGTGATACATAATTTTTTTTTCATGGTTAAAACGTTCTCTCATGGTCTTTGTGTCATAGGTGATAGGTGTTGCTGCAAGAGTGTGGACCCATTTTTCCATTAGACCAACTTGTAAGAAATACCTTTTTCCAAGTTTTTGATTTTTGATTGTTGTGATGTTCTTCATAGTTGATATGACTATAATTGGCTACTGTTTGTGAAGGGTTGTCCTATCATGTTGTATTTCTGGTTGGTTTATGGTAATAATGATGGGGGTTGTAATCTTCCCTAATGATATGATGATCACTATAAGTATATCATGGTGCTTGTTTCTCAATCATTTCTCAAAGTATGGGGTCATTTCATAAGCTTCTTCGTAGCTCTCCACCGAAACTTATAGTAAGCATTCCCTTTATGAGTTATCTGAGCAGATGAAACTCTGAAGTGGAATTTCAATTCTTAATCATCGGTATAATATTTGTATTCCTGCTTTAGATTTAATTGAAAAAGACATATATATTGAAGAATTTGTTTGCATGCAAAAGGTCACATCATTCCATTGCATTGCTTGAATGAATTTCACAAAATCATAAAACCTCATGTCTTCGTTTTCAAAATATTGGACTTAGACCCTAATCTTATTGATTCAAGTTTGAATTTTACAAGCTATATAACCTCAAAAGACTTCATTTTTAACATGTCAAAGGCATTTCTTCTTTGTGTACATATAAATTTCATAAGGAAAAGTTAAGAATAACGTATCAAAACAATACTCAAGGCAGTGATGGTTTATATTAAAATATGAATGCATTCCTACATAGACCTAGGGTAATGCAATATAGTAGCTGAATTGTTTTTGGGATGGTTCATAGCTGAATTTTTAGCAAAGACTAGATAGACATCTCAATATTCCATTGGAGGAGATTTAAGAAGAAAGTACTTGAATTCTCTAGATTCACTAATGGTTTGGTTTAAGATTATATGAACTTTGGAGGTGCTTACATCATGTCTCTGCAACTCACAATTCTGAGATTCTCACTAGGTTCATGTTATCACTTATTTCTGTCTTTGTCCTCTTGACAAAGGTAAAATCCAGACTCAATATGCAATGATTTGGGCCTGTACTTTATACCTCAAGGCTTACTAAATAAGGATGGATCTTTGTTCTTTGTAACCCAAGTTGCTGGCTCAAGTTTGGGTTCAAGAGTTAGGTAATTTTTGAATATAAATGGATAATAAATATAAATTTTTAAATATAGAATAAATTTAACATATAAATATAAAGTAAATTAGTGATAAGTAATTTATAATTTTATAAATAATAAATATGGATAGATAAAAAATTAATTAATATATCATTTTATATATTATTCTCTCTCTCTCTCTCTATATATATAGAATAATACATAAATGTAAAATATTAATTAATTATATACTTTATAATATAAGTATATAATATATATATATATAAAATTTAAGTGAATGCTAAATAAAAAGAATATATATATATAATTTTTATTAGAATTATCAATAGAATCTATGGGTAAATTTTTTAACCTATTTTGAAAGTATGATTGTGGCTTAGACTGCATATCTTTCTATCTCCCTTGTCTCCGCTCAAACAACTCTACTTGTCAAACCGTACTCAATTTGGTTCAGTACAACGTATCACAGAAAGATGATGGTTGCATTTGCAGAAATGCTGGGTCACCTTGAGACAACGGCCATGAAAATCTTTTCTTTTCTCAACAGGGGAGGAGCTGAGCACAACATGACTTTACACAGTCAATGAATGTGCTTTGGTGTGCACTAAATAAATAGGGCAAGTGGAGGGTTATACATTACAGAAACTTGCAAGCATTTATTGTAAGAAAATTTTTAGAGCTTAAGATGGCTGAAAACAGGTTTTACAAAATATCACATTTTCCTTGGGTACATGTTGGGTGTGCCTAGGGTGCTCCAAGGGTATGTGTCATGCTCTGAAATGTATGCGGGGTGTCCTTGGAGTGCTTAGGGTGTGCTCTAGGTGTGTTCAGTGCATACTTGGGCTTGAATCCATACCCAACACCAAGGGTATGTCTCATGCTCTGAGATGTATGTGGGGTGTCCTTGGAGTGCTTAAGGTGTGCTCTAGGCATGTTCAGTGCATACTTGGGCCTGGATCCAGACCAACTATGACTCCAGCTGCCCACAAACTTGGTAACATAGTTGGTACCCAATAGTTTGTCCTTTCCCCAATAACCATTAACTTGACTTTTCCTTGTCACCTAACCATTGTATGACTCCTAAAATTGAAAGTTTGCTCAAAATTCTTGTTAGATGCCCTAGTGCTCCTTTCAGCCCATATATATCTCTAAAATTATTCAAAACTTTATGGGGTTAATTGTAACTCTGGTACCATAAGTGGATCTAGTTTACCCTCAATGAAGATTAACAATTAAGATTTCATTCAACATGAAGATTACAAGGAGACAAAGGATGTTGAAGAGAATTTTCTTTCAAATTAGAAATATTCTCTTAATTACTTGTGGCTGTGTATTTACTATTTTCTCCAAGTTGCAGGTGTGTTATTGTTTTTCTACAATCCAGTTGGGTGATAGTCAATTTGAATAATGTTTGTAGTTAGCATTCTTGTAATCCTTTGCTATGCTTTATGTTATGTAATTAGAATTGATAGCGATTTTATCTTAATACATGTGATGGAAATGGTAGTGTATGTCATGATATTGTGGTTAGTGTGGTTTGGTGCTGAGACAATATTGTGGTCTAACCAGCACATCTCTTTGTTGACCAACCTATATCTAGGAAGATCTTGGTCAAGGGAGTTTTCATGTTTTGTCACTCTTCCTGTACTATAGCTGTTGGATGTACATTACATGGGCTGCAAGGCCTTGCTTTGTGGTAAAGATGTTGCTGGACGACTGACCTTTAATCCATGATGGATTTTGTACTATATGAAGTGTTTTTGACTTCCCTTAACATTTAGAATGCAACTGACTCCATAGAGTACTTTGGCAAAGATATTCAATTCATTAGTTAAAGATAGAGAACTGATGTTTGTTCGAGGTAGAATCAATGTAATGTATTTGTTTTATTTTCAGGGAGTCGAGGATCGTTTGCCTTCAGAGTTGTCTGGAGGTATGAAGAAAAGAGTGGCATTAGCACGGGCCATTATATCTGATGATTCACGTGATGCAATTGAGCCTGAAGTATGCTACCGAATCTGTCTTCTTTTGTGGTTAATAGTTCATTATTATATTCATATATTCTACTCTAATTTTTTATCTTATTCTGTAAAAAGTTTGATGTTATTAATTATAATTTTTACACAGGATAAGCATTTTCCAAGCTCTTCTTGTAAAGACACAGCTGATTGTTATTAGGTATAAGTATGCTGTGCATTTAATTTGTTGAAGGCAAGGAGTTAAAAAGTACTGTTTATTCAACATAACACTTTTTGTAAATGGGCTTTCTTTTTGATAGATTAAAACAACTATTATTCAATGATCAATAGGATCAGAGGCTGAATACAAAGAGACTAAAAGCCAAAAGGGCTGAGACAGAACTACATAACACAATAGAGCTTAAGGATCATGATTATTAGGCGTCACATCTGGATCAACATCCTTATTATTCTGGCATTGACCCTTGTGGTAAAGCCAGAGGTTCACTTGGCAAACTGGATTTCTCATATCTTGCAGTAGAGATCTCAATTCTTCTATAATGATCTCCTTACATTCTCATCATTAAGACCTGATTATCAGAGTTTTCCAGTAAGTCTTTGGTATCAGAAGTTAAATTTTGCAAGTTCATACATGTTGAAAGAACACCAATACACTGAGAGGGGCGGGGGTGAATCAATGTATACAAATTTTTATCAAGTTCAACCAGTAGACAAGATTTAGATTCAACAAAAAAACATCACATAAAAAAGACACCAGATATACGTGGAAAACCCTTGAAGGGAAAAAAAACCATGGTGAGAAAAGTTGCTTGAGTCTACTACTCAAATCCAACCTCACAATAAAAGGTTTTACATATGCTTCGTAAGCTCCCACTTACAGGTACATTTACACCCAAGACAATGTTTTGAGACACCAACCTCCTGGTACATTGCACACCTAATTGAGCACCAACTCAACCTTTCTGAGGCATATGTTTCGTAAGCTCCCACTTATAGGTACATTTACACCCAAGACAATGTTTTGAGGCACCAACCTCTTGGTACATTGCACACCTGATTGAGCACCAACTCAACCTTTCTGAGGCACCAACTGTTAGTTTTAGGATCAAAAGTTAAATAAGCAGATTTAATTCATTTCAAACAAATAGACACAACATATACCCTGGGAAAACCCTCCAACTTGAGGGAGAAAAACCCAACAACAATATATCACTTATATATTGAAATATGAACAATAATTCTCTTTACAATGAGGCCAAACTCTAGGCCAATTATCAGCACCACACTTGATGCAAACTTAGATAATAAAATTGCACTCCTTGAAGATCACAAACTGCTGTAGGTGAATTTGCACTTTGCAGATGGAATGGAATGAACTTAACTTGATGATGAATGAATGGAAATGATCTTTCTTATATACAATTCGTTGGAGAGGACACACCCCTTCATGATGCAAGGTCGGCCACCAACGAATATGTCTCATATGAAATGGTGCGAACTTAAGGAGAGGTCAGCCCATAATAATTAATATTAATTCTCCAAGTGAAGTGCCTCTTCACCAATGACGTCTTAATAAATTAAATAGCCGATAGGCTACATTTAATTTATGCTTTGATATAGGACGTGGCTGGAAGTAAGAGGCCCGACGCTGCTCTAAACATCAACACTCCCTCTCAGCGATTGGTAGTTGCTATTTGTTTAACAATAATCCGAAACATTTCTTCCAAATAGCATCATCTGTATATGGTCTGCTCTTGGATTTAACCAAAAACAAAAGTTCAAAAATAATGGACATAATGGCAGATAGACGAGCAGGCGAGAGGTATTTGAGAGATGAGAGCAGGGAGTATGCATGGCGTAGCAGAGATCGATCCCCAGATCGGAGGGAGCATGCACGGTGTAGCAGGGATTGATCCCTAGATCACGGGAAAACTTCACAACGCAAAGAGGAAGACTACAAAAATGACACCGATAGCAAAAGACATGCCCCTAGCCCAAGCCTAGCTCGTAGTAGGTATGAATACCACCTCCCTTCTCAAAACGGCAACAAATCTCCCAGTCCTTTACATGGAAAAAGAGAATTCGATCATGACAGTCCAAACCCTCAATCTAATCCAAACTATTACCGAAACCCTAGAAGAGAAAGCCGGTATGAAAGGGAGTGTAGCCCCATTCTAGACCCCACTGCTTTCAGAAATGGGCATCGTGATCGAAATTATTATTTTGTGAGAGAGAGTCTCCATGAAAGCGAGCGTAGGAGTGCAATCTCTAGGTTTGAGGATCACGGGGTTTTGAACCCTCAACGGAATGTGAACTATGACAGGGAGGGCTGGAGTCCAAGCCGTAGTTATGATCGCAGAGGGAGTCCCAGTTATAATCCCTACAAGCTCGTCGGGAATCGCCAGGCGTTTTTGGAGAGGGATGTGAGGCGCCTAAGAGATAAGCAGTTAGAGAGTGATGATGAGGAATTGAAGGGGCTGGATTCTGTCGAGTATCGCTGGCTCAAACAACAAAAATTGAGAAGAAAGTTGAAGAATTGTATTTGGAAGATTACTTCCAGTCCGTCTCGTGAGGAGATGGAATTTGACACCATTAGAGAGAGACCAAAGATTGAAAAAATAGGGATTGATGTGTACGTGAATGCAAAATTGAATGGTAAAAATGATGAGCATGATTCCAAGGACAACGCACGGGGAAAGAAGAGGAATGGAGCAAAGAAGAAGGGGTCTGGCAAGTATTCTGACAGTGGGAGTGAGGACGGTGAGCAGGGAAAGAAGAGAAACATAATGAAGGAGTCTAGAACGTATTTTGACAGTGGGAGTGAGGACAATGGGCAGGGAAAGAAAAGAAATGTAACGAAGAAAGGGTCTAGGAAGTATTTGGACGGTAGGAGTGAGGACGACGAGCAAGGAAAGAAGAGGGTTTCAAGGAAGAAGGGGTCTCAAAATTATTCCGATAGTGGGAGTGATGATTCTGAGGGTTCTATGTCTGAGAAGGAATTGGATGATGATGAGTCAAGTGATTCAGATGATAGGAAGGAGCGTAAAAAAAGGGGTAGTTCTAGGAGGAAGAAGAGATCCAAGGATTCTCACAAGAGCAGGAAAATAAAGGCCATTAGTGAGAGCAATAGTGGAAGCAGTGAAGAGGTTAGTGTGTCTGAAGGTTCATCATCATATAGTAGTGAAGAGAAAAGGCCGAGGAAGAAGAGCAAATAAGGGAGCAAGTACAGGGAGCCTAAGAAGAGGTCAAAACGAAAGGTGTGTAGGTCCAAAAGGTCTAAAGCAAGGAGTAGCAAAGATAGTTCAAAGAGTGCATCGGAATCAGAAAATGGGACCGATTCTTCTGATCGCAGGAAACACAAGCAACAATCACCTTCTGAGAATAATACCTTGTTTGAACCTAGTAATTGTGATTCTGAACCTGTCGGGATTGAGGAGGATAAAGAGGATAAGAGCCTACCTGTTGAAATTGATGATGAGGCTCTTATGTTTAAAGAAATGATTGAATCTCAGAAGAAATCAGCAGCTGCGGGGCTTGAAAATGAGCCATTTGTGGGTCCAACACTGGCTCCAAAAGCTGAGGGGCATATCAGCTAGGGAGGTGCCCTTCGGCCAGGAGAAGGAGATGCAATTGCACAGTATGTGCAACAAGGGAAACGTATTCCTCGAAGAGGAGAAGTGGGGCTGTCAGCTGAGGAGATTCAGAAATTTGAGTCACTAGGTTATGTAATGAGTGGAAGTAGGCACCAATGCATGAATGCTATTCGTATCACAAAGGAAAACCAAGTGTACAGTGCTAAGGATAAACGAGCATTGGCAATGTTCAATTACGAGGAGAAAGCAAAACGTGAGCATAAGGTTATGTCAGATCTGCAACGCTTGGTGTAGAGGCATATTGGACAAGATGTTGGCCCAACACATGATCCTTTTGCTGCTAAGGCTTCAGAGGTGGCAGATGGTTAGGTTTTTGTGGATAATGTTTTAAACTTTATGAACCTTTGTATAATTTCTGGATGTAATTTGCACTTGTTTGTAACGATACTGTCAATGAGTTCTACTTTTTCCAGCCCATTATAATTGTTGATGTTAGGGTAGCGGTGGGAGATCTCTTTCTCCTCTAAATTTGAAATATATTAATAATCTAAGAGGCTGACTAAACTAAAGAGACACATTGTTTTGTGAAGGAGGCCGACCCTACATGAAAGGTCACCTTGATGTATATATATACAAGAGAATTCACTTTCATTTATTATCCAATAATTATCAAGTGAAGTTCGCATAAATCTGAAGGAGTTCGATAGCTACAACAGTTCGATATTCTTGGAGTTCGATATTATTCTTGGTTGTGTATTTGCATCAAGTGTAGTGCGATTATCTTCATATCAGATCGGCCTTGTGATTGGCCTCATTGTAAAGCAGATTTGCTGCTCTTTTATTCTATATATAAGTGATGTTTGTGGTTGGGTTTTTCTCCCTCGAGAAGGAGGGTTTTCCCAGGATAAATTTTGTGTTCTATTGTTCATGTGCTGTTCATTACTCTGTGTTTTCTACTTATTCATTTCTGATCTAAAACACTAACACCAACCTCTACAACATTACTAGTTCATATGTGCTGATATTGGTTCTTCATCAACCTGAGAATGCACCTTTTCAAATCATTAAACTGCCCTGCTTTCTTTGCACTCCGCTTCTCTTTGCTCATACTCTAATGTTCATCATTCTGATAGATTTTTGTATATCACAATATCCTATAACACCCTTGAATAAGTATTCAATTTAGAAAACTGCATATATTCGAATAGTACTTCATTGATACCCCTACAATACACATGCAATAACATGATTCTATATTCGACACTCACGCACACATCCTGACTGCAATAGTAACCATTTCATTGTTACTCAAACCCTAACTGCATCATAACTGTCACCCTAAATGACTTGTCAAGAAAATACTTGAATTGGCTTCCATTCTATAATTGCCCATCAAATTTTGACCTCTGAAAATAACTGTTCTTACATTTTGAATGACAACCCTTGATCTTCAACTTGCAGCCATGATTTGATGGTACTCATTAAAAAAACATTACCTTTAAAACGTAGCCATTAGATTAACCTTCCTTTAAATTAGCGTCGTTGATCTTCATTGTAAAAAATTCTTTAGTTTCGCCGACTTTATGTTTCCTTTCCTTTGAGGGTCGGAAGTTGCTAATACCTCTTACCTTTTACATGAAGTGCTACAAAGGACTTAACAAGCAAGCCCTAACACATAAGTCCAAAGCCTTTTACACTTGTCGAGGTTCGGCCTTCGGCCTTACCCTTTACCTTCTTCCTTCATTCCATCACAAACCAACACTTTAACCTCTGAAATTCCGAACTCTAAAACTCTGAGCTCTGAAACTCTGAAACACCTTTGGTTTGCTTGAAGACTCTGCTGATGTCATATATACTTGCCAGCCCTGACCCTTTCAGCTATCGGCCTTTGAGCTTTCTTCTTACTGCATACTTACCATTCTTGTTAAAGCGAAAACCTTAACTCCGACCTGTGATGCCGGAGACTCTTCTTCGCAAGCGTTAAGCCTTTCAGGTGTCGGCCTTCAGGCTTCCTTCATACACCTTGCTTATCCTTGCCAAACTGTTAAGGCATAAGCCTTAAAGCCGATCTCCAATGCCCGATGCCTTTTCGGGGGTTGCGGTTTGCGTCTACCATTTACCGCTTGCTTAACCTTAAGTTAAGGCATAAGCCTTAACTCCGATGTACGACGCCCGACTCCTTTTCAGACTTAACACATTCCTCCTTCATTTCTTTACGATATAAAGTATGACTGAAATCTGAAGTTCGACAACCTTTAGTATGATGTAGACCTTGAGCCTGATGCCCGAAACACTTGCAACTATTCATCATGCGGTATAAGGGATTCCCGATTCCCAAGGTTTGAAATCGGACTTCGCTCAAACACTCTAACTCTTTTCGTTCTTCTTGCAGGCAGTAGGAGGTAAGCCCGATGCCCAAAGTCCGAACTTAGACAACTCTTCAGAACTTATACTATAACTGCAAATAACCTTTCATAGCACATCCATGGACATCAATGATCAACATGAGTACCCTTTGACATCAATGGACATCAATGGTCACAATTCCAACAATCTCCCCCCTTGTCATTGATGGCAGCACACACTGTGAGAAACTGAATGGCAACTCTTTGAAAAACTCTGAAACAACTCTGAAAATGGCAACACTGTTCACACGATTCATCCAACAGACATTATTTTCATTCTCCCCCTTTGACATCCATTACAAAGGGATAAACTAGGGATAAAGAAGTACTCTATTATGCTCCCCCTGGATAAATACCTTCTGTATTCAAGTATAAAGAGGAGAAGGAACAACTCCTAATTTCTCCCCGAGTTGTTCAAATGACTCCTTTGGAAGGGGTTTGGTGAAGATATGTGCCAGTTGATCCTTTGTAGCAACATATTCTAATTGGACTTCATGAGCAGCAATTTTCTCCCTGAGAAAATGATATTCAATAGATATGTGCTTGGTTTTGGAATGCATAACAGGATTCTTAGAGATATTTATTGCACCAGTATTATCATAACAAATACTGATTGACCCATCAAAAATCACCTTAATATCTTGTAGTGTTTGTTTCATCCACAACACCTGAGTACAGTAAGATACAACAACAATATATTGAGCTTCAACAGTTGATAAAGAAATTGATTCTTGTTTCTTACTTAACCAAGCTACCAATCTATCTCCTAGAAAGAAGGCACCACCACTAGTGCTCTTTCTGTCATCCACACAACCAGCCCAATTTGCATGAGTGTATGCAGTTAAAGTGAAATCATTACCAATAGGATGCCATAGACCATATTCTAATGTATTCTTAAAGTATCTGAAAATCCTCGTCACAACTTTAACATGTGTCTCCTTAGGGGTAGCTTGAAATCTAGCAACCATGCAAACTGCTTGCATGGTATCAACCCTTGTTGCAGTAAGATATAAAAGGCTTCCAATCATGGACCTGTATAATGAGTGATCTACTAATTTATATTTATCATCTTTTCTGAGCCTACATCTAGTGACCATAGGTGTGCTAACTGGTTTGCAATCTTCCATCTTGAATTTCTTCAAAATTTCCATCACATACTTGGTTTGAGAAATGAAAATTCCTGTGACTAATTGATTGACTTGTAAACCAAAGAAAATTGTTAATTCTCCTAAAATGGACATCTCAAACTCTCTTTGCATTGCAGTAGCGAAACCTTTGCACGTTTCATCACAGTTTCTACCAAAAATAATATCAACATAAACAATGACAACTAGTATATGTTCACCTTCACATTTGAAAATACAAATTGCTGTCAACAATACCTTTCTTAAACCCTTGCTGTTGGAGATATTTGTCTAACCTGGAATACCAAGCCCTAGGGGCCTGTTTCAAACCATACAAAGCCTTTTTCAGTCTGTATACATAGTATTTATTTTCATCTGCAATAAACCTTTCAGGTTGCTCCATATAAATTTCCTCATCTAGATAGCCATTAAAAAATGCAGATTTTACATCCATTTGGTATACTTTGAAATTTTTATAAATTGAATATGCAAGAAACATTCTAATAGCTCCAAGTCTAGCTATAGGTGCAAATGTCTCATCAAAATCCATACCCTCAACTTGAGCATAACCCTTGCAGACTAATCTAGCTTTGTTTCTTGTTATCTTCCCATCTTCATTTAGTTTGTTTCTAAATACCCATTTTTGAGCCTATGACATTCTTATCAGCAGGTCTAGGGAAAAGTTTCCAAGTCTGATTTTTCTCTATTTGACCAATTTCTTCGTTCATGGCTTCAATCCAACTTTCATCTTTACTAGCTTCTTCATAAGATTTAGGCTCTATTTCAGATAGTAAAGAATAGTTTGCTTGTTCTTGTTGAGCAAGCTTTCTTCTAGTCATGACACCATCAATTTTGTTTCCAAGAATTTGCTTCTTAGAATGATCTCTTTTGACAAAATTGGGTGGTACTTTTGGAGTAGTGATTGATTTCTCTTCATCAGCATCAATTTCCTCTTGTGGCTCTTCTTTTACAGATACTTCATTTTCTTCATAAATAGGGACTTTTGAGTAGTGTTCCATGGGGTTTTGGGGACGGGAATGCGGGGATGGGGGGTCTAAGTTTGGGGGCGATAGGGGGATGGCGGGGGGACGGCAGTGTGTGGGGGGTGCTGAAATACATATAGTACTTGAAAAAATAGTTATAAAAAGATGTATAAGTATAAGAATTATACATCTTGGAGACAATTAGGAGTCCCCTAGACATCTTGAGGACACCTCAAAGTCCTCAAATTCCTAGTGGCATCTTTGAGATAGTGACAGTGGTGGTGGGATGGTGGCGCTGGTGGTGGGATGGTGGGGGGACGTCCCCCCCAAGTCCCCAAGTCTCAGAGACATCCCCGTCTAGGAAACACAGGGTTTTTTTGGGGGGATGCGTCCTTGTGGAACACTGCTTTTGAGTACATGTCATCTTTGTGTAAAAGTTGAGAGTAATCTTCATCCACTCTGACATTCACACTTTCAACTATCTTCTGTAACCCTTTATTGTACCACTTATAAGCTTTGCTTGTAGTTGAATAACCCAAAAATACTCCTTCATCTGATCTTGTCTCAAATTTACTCAAAGTATCTTCATCCCTTTTTATAAAACATTTGCTTCCAAATATTTTGAAATATTTTATAGATGCAGGTCTGCCTTTCCATAATTCATATGGAGTCTTATCATGATTCACTCTTAATTGTGCTCTGTTAAGAATATAAACAGCAGTATGAACTGCTTCCTTCCAGTATCTATGAGGTAATTTGGCTTCATTCAACATTGTTCTAGGCATCTCCTGAATAGTTTTGTTCTTTCTCTCAACAACTCCATTTTGTTTATGTGTTCTAGCTGCAGATAAATGTCTTATAATTCCATGTTTTTCACAATACTTGTCAAATTCATGAGAGTTAAATTCTCCACCTCTGTCAGACCTTAAACATTTAATCCTTGAATCAATTTCATTCTCTACCATAGCTCTAAAAATTTTGAACCTTTCTAAAGCTTGAGATTTATCTTTAAGAAAAGTTACCCATGTCATTCTTGAATAATCATCTATTAGTAACATGAAGTACCTTTCTCCATTAATGCTTTTAGTTCTCGTTGGACCACATAGATCTATATGTATCAACTCTAGGGGTTTGGAAGTTGAATATTCTTTTGTCTTGAATCTGAACCTTGTTTGCTTTCCTTCAAGGCACTCTTTACAAAATGTATTTGCAGGTTTCCAATATTAAGCATATGCCTGTCTGCATTCTTCTTGCTGACCTTCACTAGATGATCAAAGTTAATATGACCCATCCTTTTGTGCCATAACCAACTTTCATCAGTTTTTCCTAACAGGCATCTTCCACTTTTCATCTCATTCATATGGTATAAATTACTACTTGTTCTACTTGCCTCAGCAACAAGTCTACCAGAGCTAGCATTTCTTATCTCACATCCACTAGCATGAAATAAAAAATTGTATCCTTTGTCACACATCTTGCTAACACTAAGCAAGTTATGTTTTAATCCTTCTACATACAACACATCTTGAGCATTTGTTTTACCATCAATGCACAATGTACCTTTTCCAGTTATCTTAGCAATAGTGTTATCACCAAACTTGACTGTACCACCATTCTATTTCTCCAAACTCGTGAATTTGCTCTTATCTCCAGTCATATGACTAGAGCAACTGCTGTCAATCACCCAAGGATTGCCTTGTCCTTTCGCATGAAAAGCTGTTTGAACCATCATTGATTCTTCATTCTTCATCTCAGACTTCTTCTCTCTCCAATACCTCTTTAGATTTTTTTGCTTTTCCTCAAAACTCTCTGCAGATTCTTTCTTTTGTGTAGGGGGTGCAAACTCTTTCTTATGTCTTTCATGATCATGAGCAAATCTGGTTTTCTTAGGGGAAGTAAATATCTTTTTCTTCTGTCTAGGAGGTTGTAAAAACTTCTACAAAACTTAGCAATATGCCCATAGTTATTACACTCATAACATACATCATTTAGAGCACTCAGAGAAGCAAAAGGATTCTTGCTTACAAAATTATGTCTATCATTCCTCAAGAGTCTAATCCTACAATCTATAGATTAATGCCCATAGTGATTGCACGAAAAACAATAACCATGAAAGGCATAGTTAAACTTGGTTTGTCTTGCATGTTGACCTTTGAACCTCCTCTTTGGATTGTGCACTTTGATGAATCCATCATTGATTTTCTTGTGATCTTCGGTCTTCTTATTCTTCATGGACCCTTCAGACATCTTAGAAGTGGTTGCACTCCTTTTAGAGACATCATCTTTGGAATTCTTGTCTTCCTCATATCTTAAACCAACAAACTTGTTGAAAATGGATTTTTGACTACCAATCATTTCATCAAGTACTTCGAAACTCTTTTTTAGTTTGAGACTTCTATTTAACTGCAGGTTTACCTTCTCTAATTCCTTCCTTAGAGAGACAACTTCAGCCTCTAACTTTTGACATTCTTCTAGTTTGTTCTTCAAATCAAAACGAGTTACTTCTTCTATTCTCTTTGATTATGCTAACTGCAGTTTTAAGTCAATAACAAGTTTTTTAAATTCTTCAATCCTTAACTTGTATTCTGCATTCTGTTTTCTTTCACATCTCAAGTCTTTTAAAGCAGAAACTAGTTCACCTTCCAAATCTACGTCACCTTCTTCTTCCTCTTCAGAATCTTCACTTTCCTTAATTTCTTTAGCCATAAATGCAATCTCACCTACTTCACTTCCAGAAGAACAATCATTTGAAGAACTAACTTATTTATCAACATAAAGACTTGTCTTCTTTTTACCATAGTTTCTTCTTTTGTATTTGGAAGTTTCTCGACTCCTGAAACTATCTCCCTTTTCATTTTCATTTAAAGGACATTTTGAAGCAAAATGACCTATTTTTCCACAATTAAAACATTTGAAAGGAAGCTTACCTTTATATTTGCCAGTACCCTTCTCCAATCTTTTGACAAAATTTGCTTCTTCCTCATTTGAACTGGTATCAAGTTCTGAATCATCTTTAATCTTCTTGATTTTGGAAGTCTTGAATGCTGCTTCACTCTTTGTTGAGCCTGTATTCTCATTTCTCATTTCATATGTAGTTAATGACCCAAACAATTCATCCATAGAAAAGCTATCCAAATTTGTAGCTTCTATTGCTGAGACCTTACAATCAAATCTTTGTGCCAGAGACCTCAACACCTTCTTTACAACAACCTTATCTTCAATAGTCTCATTGAGACCTCTGATTGCATTCACTACCTCATCAACTTTGAGCAAGTATGCTGCAATATTTTCTTCATCTTTCATCTTAAGAGTCTCAAACTTTCTTCTATGAGTTTGCAATTTTGCTTGTTTCACTTTATCATCTCCCTCATAGATACTGTTCAGTTTCTCCCATACATCTTTAGCAGATTGACAATGCATAACTTTTACTAATTCAGTATTGGTTAAACCATGTAATGTAGCATTTTTAGCTTTTACATTGTATTCATAGGCTTTCTTACCATCTGCATTTGTAGGAGGAGTTGCAGGTACTTTGTAACCACTTACAACAGATTGCCATACATCAAATCCGAGAGAAGTTAAATAAGTTTCCATTTTGATTTTCTAGAAATCATAGTTTGTTCCATCAAACAACGATGCTTTGTTTGAGTAAGATCCTTCTTGTCCAGCCATAGTGTTCTTGAAACTAGATTTACCTTAAGTTGATTAAACTTTATTCAAGGAACCTTGTGCTCTGATACCAATTGTTGAAAGAACACCCATACACTAAGAGAGGGGGGAGGGGTGAATCAGTGTATACAATTTTTTATCAAGTTCAACCAGCAGACAAGATTTAAGATTCAACAAAAAAACATCACATATAAAGAAGACACCAAATATACGTGGAAAACCCTCGAAGGGAAAAAAAAAACCATGGTGAGAAAAGTTGCTTGAGTCTACTGCTCAAATCGAACCTCACAATAAAAGATTTTACATATGTTTCGTAAGCACCCACTTACAGGTACATTTACACCCAAGACAATGTTTTGAGGCACCCACCTCCTGGTATACTGCACACCCAATTGAGCACCAACTCAACCTTTCTGAGGGGCCAACCTCTGCAACATTACTAGTTCATATGTGCTGATACTGGTTCTTCATCAATCTAAGAATGCACCTTTTCAAATCATTAAACTGCCCTGCTTTCTTTGCACTCCACTCCTCTTTGCTCATACTCCAATGTTCATCATTCTGATAGATTTTCGTATATCACAATATCCTATAACACCCCTGAACAAGTATTCAATTCAACAAACTGCATATATTTGAATAATACTTCATTGATACCTCTACAATACACATGCAATAGCAAGATTCTATATTTGGCACTCACTCACGTACACATCTTGACTGTGACAGTAACCATTTCACCTTTACTCAAACCCTAACTTCATCACAACCACTACCCTAAATGATTTGTCAGAAAAATACTTGAATCGACTTCCATTCTATAACTGCCCGTCAAATTGACCTCTGACAATAACCGTTTTCACATTGTGAATGACAACCCTTGATCTTCAGCTCGCCGCCATGATCTGATGGTACTCATTATAAAAACATTACCTTTAAAATGTAGCCATTAGATTAACCTTACTTTAAATCAACGTCATTGATCTTCATTGTAAAAACTTCTTCTGTTTCGCCGACTTTATTTTTCCTTTCCTTTGGGGGTCGGAAGTCACTAATACCTCTTACCTTCTGCATGAAGTGCTACGAAGGACTTAACAAGCAAGCTCAAACACATAAGTTCGAAGCCTTTTACACCTATTGAGGTTCGGCCTTTGGCCTTACCCTTTACCTTCCTCCATTCCATTGCAAACCAACACTTTGACCTTCGAAACTCTGAGCCCCAAAACTTTGAATTCCAAAACTCTGGAACACCTTTGGTTTGCCTAAAGACTTTGCTGACGTCATATATACTTGCTAGCCTTGACCCTTTCGAGTATCGGCCTTTGGGCTTTCTTCTTATTGCATACTTACCATTCTTGTTAAGGGGAAAACCTTAACTCTGACTTGGGATGCTCGAGACTCTCATACGCAAGCGTTAACCCTTTCGGGTGTCGGCCTTCAGGCTTCCTTCATACACCTTGCTTAAACTTGCCAAACCGTTAAGGCATAAGCCTTAAAGCCGATCTTCGATGCCCAATGCCTTTTCGGGGTTCGGGGTTCACGTCTACCATTTATTGTTTGCTTAACCTTAAGTTAAGGTGTAAGCCTTAATTCTGATGTCCGACACCTTACTCCTTTTCAAACTTAACACATTCCCGACAACCTTTAGTATGATGTAGACCTTGAGCTTGATGCTCGAAACACTTGCAACTATTCATCATGCGGTATAAAGGATTCCCGATTCTTGAGGTCCAAAATCGGACTTCGCTCAAACACTCTAATTCTTTTCGTTCTTCTTGCATGTAGTAGGAGGTAAGCTCAATGCCCAAAGTCCGAACTTAGGCAACTCTTCAGAACTTATACTACAACTGCAAATAACCTTTCAGAGCACATCCATGGACATCAATGATCAACATGATTACCCTTTGACATCAATGACAACAATTCCAACAATACATTCAATCCAAATCTCTTGGGTGAAGAAATTCCCATGGACAATACTATGTAATGCAGGGCTGATATCAGCAAAAGAGCTAAACTACGAGTTACTAGATGAACCCAGGGCAGAGCCAAAGTGATGTTGTGAGCATTGACACAAGAAGGGCTATGCAGGCAATGAACTTTGTTACATGATAAAAGATCCTCTGAAAGGAATAGCACTTCTACCAGTGGCAATTTGCTGCACTTTGATACCCTTGTGTAGACTAGAAGAAAGACTATGGTATGTGAAGGACAGGATTAGCACTACCGGTGGCAATTTGCTGCACTTTGACCCTTGTGAAGATAGACGAAAGAGGTTGAAGCTACCCAACAAGAAGTAAAGCCTCATGAGCTAAGAGGAGAAGACCTATAAAAGATCCCAAGAACCTCACAACATTCCAAATGTGCCTACCAACAACTGAAAGAACAACCCAGCAGACAATCATAAACAAACACACAAATCAGAATGGTGACATATTTGCAATGAAAACAACACTCCTCACACATGAAAAGAGGAAAGAAGCCAACCGATAGCAAGGATAAGGCAGTGAAGAGGTTTAAATAGAGGTTACATGAAGAAGGAAGTATGACTTCCGCACCTAGGATCACAAAAATGATGCCAAAACATTTAGCTGGAGGAAGGAAACAACAGAAAAGATGAAGAGAGGAACAATAGAGCTCTCAAATCCAGAATAAAGCAACAAAAAAGAAGGAAGCGACTAAATAGCAGGATGATGCATGGGAGGGAGGTAAACAGGGAGAAAGACAAAAAGGATAGAAACAACATGGCAAAAAGGATGCCATTTCAGCAAAGAGGGATAAGAAAAGATGGCACAATGCTGTCAAAAAGCACCAGATAGACAAGGAGGGAAAATGCATGGAAGATCAACAGTGAAAACTACAAGTAACCAAAAAGTTTCCAGGAAGGAGGCTGCACCAAGAAGTAAAGGCCCAAAAACAAGGAATGAAGTACTCATCATGCCTAAAGCAATGAACAGAGAATAGAGGAAACATCCAAGATATTATGCCTGCCAACATGACTAAGCTCATCATGCAGATTTAGTTTGAAGGAAGTAATCTGATTTTGTCATTATTGATAATCATGCGGAAAGTAGGGAAACTGTTATCTTCAGGATTGTCATTCCCAAAATACACAAAAGATTGGTAGTATTCCTGGAAATCCAGATTGGCCAGCGAATCAGCAGCATTGTTCCTTCATACCTCACATGCTTTATTCAAAAACTATCAAATTGATTAATTTTTCTTTTGGATTCATTGATAAAGCTACAAATCTGCCAATGAGTGATATTTCTGTTATTTAGGGCATTGATGATGAGGTTAGAATCACCTTCTATGATAAGGTTTGGAGCTCCCAATTGCATTCCTAGTTTGAGGCCCAAAATAAGACTCTCGATTTCAGCAATATTATTTGAATTAATTCTCGTAAATTAGTGTGCAAGGCCACCACCGCACCTTCATGATTCCTAATAAGAGCACTGACCCTTGACAATCTCGAGTTATTCATGGAAGCCCCATCAAAGTTCAGTTTGACTCACCCAATCATTGGAGGGCACCAAAACTTAATTGCTCTTTTTTCCAAACCTTGGGGAGAGATTAGTCAAAATAATTTCTAATATTGGGCTAGTTCCTCATAGTTGTCTTAGAAGGTTAGCTTCTAGCTTCTTTTGATTTAGAGATTTTAAAGAAATAATGCTTCGGGAGCATGTCTCTATGATCTCTTTCTAGATTTTATCTTGAGTTTTTTCCTTGGCATTGAAAATTCTGTTATTCCTTTCTAACCACAATTTCCAAATTATGGAATTTGGAGCCATGTTCCATAACTCTTGGAGGATATTTAGAGTCATTGGGCATCTCCAAGCTTCCATATTGTCCTTAAGGGGGTTTTGGAATACCCACTTAAAGATTAAGACTATCCATAAATCTATTCCAAAAACCCTTTACAAATTCATTGTGTCGAGTAAAGTGAGAGAAGACTTCCTCATAAGCTAGGCAAAGAGAATGCGAATAGGACTAGAAAAACCCTTTTGTTGGAGATGGTACCAAGTGAGGACCCATGAGTGGCAAGAGAGCTAGAGCAAAAGGTTTTCTTTTTCCCAAGCCTTATAATGCCAAATCTTATTCCAACCAAAAGAAGAATTCGTAGGGGGAATGAGCTTATAGTAACCATCCTTGATAGAGTAGAACCTTACACCTTCTTGATTCTAATTGGAAAGATAATGTTCTCTGCTCTAGATAGGCCTACTGCTTTGAAGAAGAGCTATAAGATGCCTCCTAGAATCTTTTGGATTATAGTTTGCAAACTTGAACTCGGTAGACCAAAAATTTTCCACCTTGGTAAAACTCAACAAAACAACTTAAAAAACACTCAAATTTCTTTAAAAACACATATTTTGGTTGCAAAATTTAGTTGCAAAATGTATTAAATGAGTCTATAAAACCATGGGGAAATGTTTTCTATTAGATTTGAATACAAATAACGTACAAAATCACATCATCATGTGTATATAATAGCTAGTTGAATTGTTATGAATTTATGGTGATTGTCTTTGAAAATCATCACCATAAATTGCATATCTAGGATAATTACAAATTCCACTTACTCTTCTTTGTTCTAGTGAAAAATTGGGGGGTAGAGGGTCGAGTCCTTGCGCTTAGTTGTGGATCCTCGCTCGGCTTAGAAGGCTACGCCTATGGATCCACCCTCCTACTAGATGGCAATGACTCCTCCTCAGCCACATCAATGCAATCTGATGCCAATCCAATCTCTCTCGCTTCTCTTGTAGTCACATCTTTCATAGCTTGCCTCTTGAAATCAACAATTTCATCCTCTATAAACAAGGAGTGCTCTTCATCTTGTGTGATCTAATCCCTATAGGGACCAATCTCATCTAAATCAATAAGTTGCTTTGATTTTTCCTCCACCTTTCTTGTGCAAAGCGAAAGATTGTATTACACAAAAATTAGGTCTTTGAGGTGTTGTTGAGCCAATGTATTATGTTTCTTTGTGTGAATGGCATAAAACTCACTTTAGTTACGCTCACAGTCAAAAAGTGCTACAAGGTTGAGACAAATTTGGAGGGCTAGCTATTGGAGATTTGGGGTATTTCCACTATAATCTTCCCACCAAGAAAGTTTGGAAATAAGATATTCAAGTGTTTCTAAGAAACAATATTTTATTTGAAATGTAAATTTATAACTTGTAAGATATAAGACTTCAATTTTTCCTACATGGTGTTTGGGTGGATCTTCCTTGGATGGCTAGTGGTGAAAAAAGTTTCCCCTAACTTATAATGTTTGTAATGCCCCAAGCCACACTCAAGACATTAGACAAGCAAACAATTTTTTTTTGAAGAACACCACAAGAATCTTTCTTAACAATTAAGATACAAAATTGATATGTTGCATTGCACATAAAGTGTCGTGTCAAGCATGACGACACACAAGACATAACAAAGATGTTGTGGTAACATTTCATGTCATGTGCAACTCAAGACATCGATAACACTTACAAGAATTCAACATTGCTCCAAGCAAGGTGGCACAAACAAAAGACTTATCAATTGTGAGATGAAGCCACCATGACGAACATACAAGAGCTTGGTTGCACCACCATGACGATTGGTTCCTAACCCATGATTGCATTCTCTTGTGAACACAACAAAAGGGTAGGATGAGGGAACCCTCTACCTCAAATCCATTCCCTACACACACTTGATGATGCTCACAACACCAAGGGAAACCTATGCAAGAGATGGGACAATTGGGAGATCACATCTCGACTAGATAGATGATGGTTGTTTCCTTGGATGCATGACAAACTTACCAATGCAAGGGTGAGATCTACCAATCAATAACACCTAAACACAAGGCACAAACCTTCACATGAGGTTGCTTTGTTAGGAGGTACAAGCCCTCCATCAGTTGGAACAACAACAGGTTGTTTTCGTCTTACCAATACAAAGGTCATAACACACTTACCAATACAAAGGTCATCATAACTTCTAGATAAGGACACTTGTAGATGAAGTGATGACATGGGAAGGCTCACAAGATCAAGGGGAACAACTTTCATATACAAAGTTTCCTTAGAAAATGCTTGGAAATGCTTGCTATTTGACAAAACAAAGGACAACAACAGCTAGAAGGTACACTAGTGCGCCATTATACAAGTGTCTGAAATTCACTTTGAACTCTAATTTTGGTGCTAGAGTCCAAAATTTACTCTAATTTTGGTGCTAGAGTCCAAAATTTGTGTTGCAGTCTTGTTTTGCATGTTGTAGTCTTGACTAGAGATTGAACAAATGTTTGTTTCCAAATCTTGTATTCAAGGACAATGCCTAAGTCTCACAAAAACAAGATACAACACAAAACGGACTCCAAAATGATCACAAAGGACTAGGAGACCAAGGTGGATGATCACACTTGATCTTTGAAAGATAAGAAAATGATGGAGATGTTCCCCAAGGATGGGAAGGTCTACGAAGGATTCCAAAATAAGTGGAAAGACACAAGGGATGAAGGGGAATGTTCCCAACACACCCGATTCACCCTCCCACAAGAAGCATCAAAACAACAACACCCTTTGGCAGTCTTCACACTCTAACCCAAGGCTAGGACAAACAAATATAACATGCATTCCAATGATATCATAATTGAATGTTTTATATCACATTACGTTTGTTTTAAACCCAAATCCAAAAGTGATCTACATTCATTTTCCCAACATAACAATAATGAAGAAAAGCATATAAAGTGACATAGATGTTCGACACCATTGTCGATTCGCGGTAAAAACAATAGTCACACCGTCACCACTTATGTGGGCAGTTTGCAATCCATCTAATTAGGAGGTCCCGATATAATATTACAGTTACATATGAGGACTCAAAGGTCTTGAACTATACAATTTACTTCTTTCTTTCAATGAAAGATCACTTGGGGATTCAGGACAATGTCGAGAGCCACTCTTTCTGACCTTCACAATCCTCTATACCTCAAATCCTAGGTTCCTAATTCCTAATCACTATTTTGGCATGATATGGAAATCAATGAAACAATAGTGGAATAACAATTTGGACATAGTCCCAAAAGATTACAAATGAAAAAATAATAGGGACTCTTATTTTCTCCCTTTCTAATTCATTAAAAACCATTCTAAGATGCACAACAACATTCTTTTGCATTAAACGATTCCAAATTGAAAAATAATAGGGAGTATTATTTTGTTGTGCATGGGAAAAGATGGAAAAATAATAGGGAGTCTTATTTCTTATTGGTAGAGTTGATTGTTCCACCTTCGATCAATTATCTCCCAAAGGGGGGCAAGTCTATTTGCATCTCCTTTGTAATAGTTTTGGATGGTCTCTTTGGACCTATCTATGGCCTCATAAATTTATTCCATTGGGTTTTGCTACCCATCCACCAAGCTTAAAGTCCTCGCCAATGGCTTTTCTACTTACAAAGTACAAAAAAATTAAGTTACAAACTTGGTTTAAAAATTAAGGATTCAATTTAATATTCAAATTAAAGTTTGAATTTACCTTGACAATCTCTAGAGTTCTCTTGGCAAAGACATCATAAAAATTTGACTTTATGGTCTTCTCTCTATGAACCTTCTTTGAATATGTTGAGTCTAGCCCTGCTTTAGTCACAAACATTTGGTTCAAGTATGTTAGTAAACTAGAAATGCTTTGCAATGTTAGAAAATTAGTTTCAAACCTTGTGACATCTAGTTACACAAGCTTTTTCCCCTTGGTTCGATCCTTCATCAAGTTGAGAACCCAAGGGTAATTATAAGTATATTTTTTTGTGTTCTTTGCATCTTGTACAATCCAATATATATTTCCTATTTTGTCCAAAACAAGGTTAAGGCAATGGGCTGCACTCCAAAAGAGTGTCAAATGCCTCTCTTGAAGCAATCTTCCAGTTGCCGTGTATGTTGTTGTATTGTCAGTAACAACTTGACAACATTTTTTATGCCCACCTATTAAACTACCTTCTCCAACATCAATTTGAAAGTTTTTGCATTCTTTATTTTGTTGGAGGCATCAACTGGGTTTAAAAAAATCAGCTCACCATTTGAAACCATTAAAAAATTGACGTGGGTGCGGTTCTCTTCATTCGCCCACCATTTGAAAGAATTGTGCATCCAAACTTTCCTCATACCTTCTTTTGATCTTCCACAATTGCTTTGCAGTTGTAATAGCATCGTGGAGCAGCCTCACCCCTAAGTCTCTTGGAGACAACATCTTGTATCCTTTCCTTGCAATTGTTAATACCATAGTTTACATATTCGGACTCGGAGAGTACTCGGCAAGCCCAAATCTTTTGGCTTGGCAAATACTTGGCAAATACTCGGCAAATACTCAGCAACTTAAAAAGTAGTAAAATTTCTTATAAAAACACTTGAATTTTTAAATCCACTTCCACATTAACATTCAAAATGAAGATCCTATAATTTGTAGCCTTCAACCCAAATCCCTTACCCTTGATTTCGAAAAGCTAGATAACTTCTTCCAGTATTTCTTCTAAGTCTTAGCTATTTTTTGTCACATATGTTGTTGGTGCCCTAGTGTCTCTTGAAACAATTGATTTTGAAGAAATATTCCCAATAGCTATGGAGAAATCTACTCTATCTTCCCTTTTTTTTTTACAATTGAACTATATTTTCAAAATTTTCTACTCTTTTTCCTAATTCACCTTTGTTGTTATATTTTTACACTTGTACCTCTTACCTTGCTTTTTATGAATTAATAATTAATATATTTTAAAATTATTATTAATAAAAACATATTTATAAATAAAGAAAAAATAAAACATAAAGTAGTTCATAATGTAATTTAAAAATATATTATTAGTATAAATTAATTAATATTCAATTTAAAATCGATAATTTACAATAACGATAAATTAAATTAATTAGATTATATTATTTATCATATTCATTTAAACTTAATTTTATTAAAAGTATCATTTTATTTCTTGATAAATATATAGATTTAATAAAATAAGATGATGCGAACTTAAAAATGCTCAAAAACAATTATGACATAAATCCAAGGGCTTCTTCAAGATGAAAATTTGTGGAGGGGAGATTGTTTGTTGGAAATCATATTCGTCATACAAAAACCCTAACTTGTAGCTGTTGCAGCAAATCACGATGCCAATAGCAACCAGTTTGCGCGGAAATAGAAGTCTCGATCGTGCAAAAAACGAAGGGAAAATCGCGGATGTGTGATAAAATGCAGAAATGAGGGTTTAAGAAGCAGAAACACGTCCAAAACGCGAGAAAAACAAGTCGATTTTCGTGTGAAAATGAAGGGAAAAACGTGTGCAAAACATGTTGGGGGTTTTCCGGGATTAATCGAGGGTTTTTTTGGCAATTAATCTGCATTTAGTCGGTGATTAATCAGCTTTAGAAAACCCGCGAGTAAAAGTTGAAAATACTTGCCCAGTGAAAATTCTGGCAATTAATCAGCTGCTCAACGATTAATTGCCGAGTATGCAAACAAAGGTTAATGCTATCACCAAAAGTTTGTGCATGCCTTACTGTAATGTCCCCATTTTGGCCATATGCTCTTCATTTGGATTTAAGCTATTTCCGAGAATCCGTAGGCTACTCAGTTGTGCAAAATTAGGGTTTCCTCTTACAGATACTGCTCAGTTGGCATTCAGAGGATGTTGTGCAGACTTACTATTTATAGCAGTTTGCTATTTTTAGCAAGTCTATCTTTTGGTAGTATCTGTCTAGCAGCAATTCAATCCTTGGCAGTCCAGTGTTCAATTTGGCTTTCTGTGTTTTGATGTGAACTTACTATTTATAGTAGTTGGCTATTTTTAGTAAGTCTAATTTTGGCAGTGACATCATCAGCAGTTCAGCTCAAGTCATCTTGCTATCCATCAGTTTCAGTGTTGGCATTGGTTTTGGTTATCTCCATGGATTGAGTTTTTATACTTAGCCAATTTCATGTTTTTCAGTTGTACCTCACACTTAGGCTTAATAACTTCATTTTGTTTTAAAGAGGGGTCATTAAGGGGTCATGTTGAGCATTTAATGAGTTAAATAAATGCTTTATTGTTGCAATTTGGAAATGGACGCCTAAAAGGAAAGTTGAATAATGTTTTATTATTTCAAAAAGTAAATGCTTAAAGGTGGCGTCCCTCTTGGATGTTGAAGTGATTCGACTTCTTGGAATTTGAAGTGTTTCATTTGCCAATTGAAACTTATTTATTGCTGCTGTTTGAAGAGCTGATGATCTTTGGAAATATTGTAAAGTTATGCTGCTGGTTTGAAATCCAGAATCCGGCTAAGGGTAAGCTTAGCAATCTGTCTCCATTCTTCGGGCCTGAAACTATGGTTCCCTAGATGGTGGATTGAGAGTGTGCTTCATTCAAAAGTGCACATTGAGTTTCATTGTTGGAGAATTTGAAGTATTTTTCAGTTTTTGAGCTTGCTGGTTCATTCATGGCTGAAGGTGATTTTCATTAACAGCTCTTTGTACGATTTTAATATGCTTCTGGGTATTGAAGATATGGATTCCTAGCACATGGGCGCCCCTTCCCATAGAAGATCAGAATTTATTTCAAAGTATTTATTTTTATTCTTGCAAAATCGCCCTTGCTAAGGGCCGTACCATGTTGGGAGCATTGGGAATTGTGCAAGTAAATTAATGGTTGCTTTTTGAAGTTGTTTCATCATCATGACATGGGCGCCTATCCTCCAGAGGTTCATTGCAATTGATTTCACTCAATTTGGAGGTAAATTGATAAAGTTATGTGCATTTCATTGATTCACAGGTTGCTGGTTTACAGTTTCAGTTTGCTGGTTTTTTATATCAGACTTCAAAAGAATCAGATTTATGCTTCATTTTCAGTGTTTTGAGAGCTTTGTAATTTGAGAGAATCATTCTTCACATATTGGCATTGTTCTATCATTGGAATACTAGTAAATTGCAGAGTATCTTGATTGTAAGGTTGTGCATTAGTAGTACTAATCCAACCAATTTGTTATTGCTGCATTTACTTGTAATTTCTAGGCAAACATTAATTACCCCTGGATGGTTTACCGCCAGTGTGGAGAATAAACTTGTAACTCTCATTGTACCCACTAAAAAGTGGAGAATCCCCACTCTTAAGTGGATGCCTGCCGCAACGGATGAATTAGTTGAATTGTTTGTAGTATTCCCCCCACTGTTTAAGTGGTTGAGCGGAAATCTTTATGGCTGGTTCACCGCCTAAGTTCTTTTAGTTTTGTAATAAGTACTCCGCCATATGTTAGCACCTCACCTTCAAAAGGATCTTGTGTGCACATTCTTGGCGTTGAGTTTTATCATTTACTTCCAGCTTAGTATTCCAAGTTCAAATTATTGCTAAAGATCCCATCACCATAAGCTATCACCTCGCCTTCAATAGGATCTTGGTGAACTTCCTTGGTGAAGGTTACTTTCAAGTTGGATATCTTTTGGGATCTAACACTAACATTTGGCGTAATGCTGGTTTGTGTTGTGGAAACATTGAGAATTCAAAGGGAAAAATCAAGGGGCATATTTCACTTACCTACTTTTTTGTGTGCTTCTTTGTTCCACTTTGTATCTTGTAGTGAAGGTTGTGCTCTAGGTATGTTTTGAGGCACGAAAAAACTCTGTGACTAGTCTCTACTCGAGCTAGATGAAATGGATGTGTCATGAATGCATGGACTACGACTAGAGTCTACAATGCCTATTGTATCTTTGTTTCTATTGGAAAATTAGGAGCAATGGTTGTGTTTATGGCTACTTCTGCCCTTGTCCTCTCCAATTTATTTTCATCAAAGAAGCAAGAAGTGCTGTCATCTCTCATTTCACCTCTTTTGGGACAGCTGGACATGCCTTGAATGCCTACAAGATGGATTTGAAGCGACTGATGCCTCCGTTATGCTTCTTTGTACACCAGATACAAATTACAATCTCCACTAATAGTCCCATTATGACATGTTTCAAATTGTAGTCATCACTCCTAGGGGGTTTAATTCTAAAGGGAGGACTTCCACTTGTTGAGTATGAATTTGATGCAATGTTAGAGACCATTGTATACTAACTTGCAACATTGATAAAAAAAAAAAAATTGTTTAAAAAAATGTAGCAATTTGAGCATGATTTTAAAAAAAATAATGTAAAGTTTAAATGCATTTGAAAAATCAAAACACAATAAGGTAAATATTAAATAGTAATTAAACAAATTAATTTGACAAAAATAACATGTTTTTACTGTAAAACATAAAATCCTATATTTAGAAAAAAATTCTATTCACATAAACTAGTGTAATCTGAAATCAGCAAAACAATTACATCAGTTGAATTCAATGCAATAAAATTTGTAAATTTTACATACTATACAATATTCAAAATGCTAGAAATTAGAAATATTTTATATATTTGAAAAAAGGGAGAAAAAAGGAACTAACTTGCAAATCTGAAATTCCGGAAAAGTGTTCTTCGAATTCCCAAAAAGATTCTTGCAATTTGCTCTAAAACACTGTAATGCTGCACTGTGTGCTTAACATGAGCGGATAGAGCTTATAAAGCCACAAAATTGTGTTTTTGGAGTGTCTAATCTGCATTTTTGGTGGATATGGTGCATGGAGTGAGCCATATGGTTGGACTTGTCAAGTACCTTGTGAGTACTTGCCACAAAGCTCACATAGACTTACCAAAATCTTGGCATCAAAAAGTTGCAAGTTTACTTCACAAAAACTCAATGTAGGAAAAAAATGGAGTACTTGACTACTCACCAAGTTTGCAAACGATGTTGTAGATTATCAAGGAACTTAGAAATAGATTCCACTTTCTTGATAGGCACCTTGCTTCCATTTCCTCCTCCCAATAATCACTAGCCTTAGTGCCCTAGGAGTTCTCAAGGATATTCATAAGAAGGTGAAGATCTAAAAACTCATTTAGGGGTTTGTTAGATGATCTATTTATCATCCCAAAATGTACTTATGCCATCTAGAATGATCTTGAAGCCAAACTTACAAATCAAATTCTTGACTTTCTTCATGCTTTCCCAAATAACTAGTTCTTTAGGGAGAACATCCTTGTTGAGGAAACAAAGTGGTGTTGCTTGTCAAATATTTGTCATTGAGAATAGTGATCTAAGAAGCTTTAGTCCCAAAGATAAATCTCTAAACTTAGGAGAGGTCAATTGAAGAGATTAGTGTCCTTGATGCGAAAACCACCTTTGTTCTTACCTTTACAAATCTCACTTCATGAGATCAAGGGACATTTAAAGTAATCTGTAGTAACTATGTTGCTTGGTTTTGCTAAATGGGTCTAGGGATGGGATGACTATGGGTTTGCCTAGGGTGCACCTTCGACACCTCAGGTTCTTTGTGAGTCCTTTGAACCCTAGGCAAACTCAAGCCAAATTTGGGTGAACAAGGGCTGTTGGTCCAAAAAAGCGAAAGTAAATATTAAAAGCTCTTAAATGCCTAATTTCATCGTAAAGTGAGGGCTCCTAATCTCTTTTACCTCTTTCACAACTAGAAGTGAGTCAAACTTTTTGCCTCCAAGTTGCCATTGTTATTTTTTGAAGGGTATTGTATTTTTCTTTAAAGGCGAAAGCTATGAGAGAGAAAAACCTACACTAATAGAAGAGAAAGAGTTGTGTGGGGAAGATTTATCTATCAAAGGTAATAAATCTTATAATTTTTTTTCAAGTTTTGAAGAATTTTTTCAAGAGCTCAATTTTTTTCCAAGTTATAAAAAAAAGAAGCTTTGAATATCTTTTAAAACCTTTTATTATGTATAAAGCCATTTTAGAAATAAAAATAAAAAAATTGAAGGGTTGTAAATTTGTAAATTTTTTGTTTTGTCATGTTCATACATAATGGTTGGCAGTTCTAGTTCAATTGCCTCACATGTAGAGAGCTCATTTATATTTGACAGTGTGTTATTTGTTTGACAACATACAACAATAATTGGACAAATTTTAGTGGTGAGGGTTATTTTTGGCATTGTAGCCAATATGGGAAGGAGTACAAGAGCTTGTATAGTTTAGTGTAAACACACTTGTACTCTATTAGTGCCTTTAGAATAAAAGTTTGTCCAAGGTCAAATAAAAGATGTTTGCCAAAGCAACAAATAATGAGATATATGAAAGAACAAGAAGACACCAACATGGTAAGTGATAGATGAAGGGAAAGAACACATCATCTTTCCAAGAAAGGTTTGTAGAAACCTTCTAGTGGCATAACACAATCGGCTGGCCCACATCCTTTCATTCCACCATCTTCCCAAGAAGAGAATACTGTCTTTCTTTGTTGTAAAAAAGGGGCCCATTGGAAAATTTCTTCAAGAATGAGGCAAGGGATGTTGCAGATGAGAGCATTGCTCGTTACATTTATGGCAATGGGCTTCCTTTCAACCTTGTTAGATCACCATATTGGTGGGATATGGTGATGACAATTGCCATTGCACTTGTTGATTACATTAGTCTTGGGTATGAAAAGGTGCACCCTACTTTATTGGCCAAGGAGAAAGGTTTTGTAGAGGCATCATTAAGAGCAATCAAGGATACATGGCTCGAGATAGGAGTGTCCATCACTTCTGATGGATGGAAAGATTGCAAAAATGGACCACCAGTCAATGTCATTGTAGTGTCCCTTAAAGGGGCAATGTTTTTGAATGTAGTGTGAGGTGAAAGTGAAGGATGCAACTTTCATTGCTAGTATCCTCGTACAATCCATTGAGATGATAGGCCCTGAAAATGTTGTAGAAGTCATAATGGACAAGACTAAAGGGTACATATGGACAAGACTAAAGGGTAGCTCATTCAAAGTGGAGGGTACATATGGGCATATATTTTGGACACCATATGCTTCAACTCACTCAACTTGATATTGAAAAAGATTTGCATAGAGATCAAGTGAGTCAAAAATCTACATGAAGGATGAGGAAATTTGAATGTTTGTGACAAACCATTATGTCACAAGTCATCTTCAAGACCTTCTCCAACTTGGAGTTGTTGAAGGTAATTTATTTTTTTAATACATTTTAATTTTTTCTTATGTCATCTACCTTTTAATATTTAAATTTGTTTTATTTTTTAGATCATGTTAGGTACCGAAACTTGATTTGTATCACACAGTCATATTGAGATGACTTGTGAAGGTGCGAGAGGCATTGCACACTAGAGTCATCACTCATCAACACTCCTTGTAGTGTATGGAGGCAATCAAATATAGAGAGAGCTTAAAAAGTCAAAGCATTGATCCCATAGATGATGAGTGGTTGGTTCGTATGGAATATGTTTTGAGTTTCACTAAGCCCATTAGTAGCATGATTATGTATGTTAATATAGATTGCCCATGGGTTGAAAAAATAAGGACCATAATAGAAGCCAGGGAGCATGATTGCATAGAAGCCACAAGATTTTGCATCTTGCAAATACACCACAGCCTTGGAAGCCCTAGCCTCCAGAGTGGAGAGACATCACTTGAGATCCTCCAACGCACTAGAAGCCACAACATAATCAACAACAAAGTCTTGTTGCTTAGCCACCACACTCTAAGCTGAAGATTTTCCAAGAGAGGGAAGTAGAAAGCCCCTCATGAGAACACAACCAAGTCCACCAACTTCAGAACTAGGTGAAACTGGTTTTCTAGAAGACAACTGAACTTGCAATATGGACCTCCGCACCTCCAACCAAATTGCCATAAGGGCCTCGTCATCGTCATCTTCAACCAGGATAGACCACTCATTTGAATCTGGCTTGTCCTCTCCATCTTCATCCACTTCAAACCCATTCCCGCTCTACGCTTTGTTTAAAATTCCTTTCCTGCTCCCACTCCCGCTTTAATCCATTGCACTTAGATATAGAAAGATTCTTGTTACAAGGAATTAATCGGTGCAATTCTGCTCCATGTGTGATTGTCAATGCTTTTCATGAAGAAATATTTTGTATGTACAATATAGTATTGTGTAATTACTTTGTATCAATTATCTAAGAAATAATGAAGTCAGGAAATACAACATTAAATATGTGGCTTAATGCAGGTTGTCATGTATGATGAACCGACTGCTGGTCTTGATCCAATTGCCTCCACTGTTGTTGAGGATCTTATCCGCTCTGTACACATTAAAGGATGTGATGCGGTGGGGAAACCTGGGAAGATTGCTTCATATATTGTTGTAACCCATCAACATAGCACAATAAGACGGGCAGTTGACAGGTAAGTTTAATGTTTTGGATATATATTGTTGGTATAGGCGCACATCATTTGGAGTTTGCATTGACATAAATGATTGATTTGTCTAGCAATTTTGACATAAGGGCCACCTAAATGTTTGCCAAATTGACACTTTTTGACATCAATTATATTGATTTGGCAGGTTACTCTTCCTTCATGAAGGTCGGATAGTCTGGCAAGGTATGACACGCGAGTTTGAAACATCAACTAATCCTATTGTTCAACAGGTAACTTACCCTTGATAATTCTCATAGATCATCCTCATATTGTTTAGTTTAGCATATGAAGCCCAGTTTCATGATCACAAATTAATACCTACTGGTATTTCTGATTGTAGTTTGCAGTAGGGAGCTTGGATGGACCTATTCAGTACTGATAATTTTATAATGAGGCTATAAATAGCAAATCTTACCAGCTTTGCAGAAATTGCAGTGCAAAGAGAGTGTCTTTATGCATTTTGCTTGTAATTTGTACCTTATATCAACAAGCTCTACATTTTAGAGAAGATGGCTGTTATAGTTTCCCATTTTTCCATATTGTTTTCTCATTCTGTACTGAGTGCTTGGTTATTTGAGGCAATCATCCAGATTGATTTCTTTGTACCAGCTTCCTAAAAGAGAATAAAATGCAATGGCTCCTCCACATGCATTCCTATCTTTCAGATGGAATTTCATGTTGTGTTGTGTTTAATTTAAATTCAATATGGAGTTAGGACCAAGCAACATTGGAGAAATATAATGTGGAGTTTCTTTCCTACAGATTAAAAAAACACATTCGCTCTGATTATTGAACATCAAATACTAACAGTATCAGTCACATTGTCTTCTGTACATAGTGCACAATACGCATTTCCTGCAATTAACTAGACTGCAATCTTTTGTTTTCAATAGGATTCTAATTTCTCTGTTCATTGTTACCTTTTCATTTAGGGCCCTGAAAAATATTTTGATGGTTTACTGAATTTTAAAGATTTTAACAGGCAAAGACTCATGAATTGCCATATATGTGTTGCTCTAAGGTAATCTATACTTGTTAATAATCATTCAACATATAGCCTCTAATTTTGGTTTGGGAAGGTAAAATATTATGAACATGAGGTTTTCACAGTCCATGAGAATGAGTGAAAGAAGCTTCTGGAAAAAAAACGTGTCAAATAAAACACAGTTTATTTAAGAAGGTAAAATTTAAAATATTGTAAACTGGGATTATTGATAGCCAATGTAGTAGTTAACATCCAATTGAAGGGATCCTGTAAAAGAATGCATAATCCACTCTAAGTAGGAGGAATAATATGCTTATCTAATGTTTGTTGCTAGTCCACAAGCGAGTCTAACACCATATATTTACTGATAACCACTAAAGCACACAATCCGGCAGATGTGATGTTTGAGCAACTTTGAATGGTAAATGCTAGCTGCATCGTGAGTGAATTCATGGACTGCAAAATAGGTCACAATCAGTTCACCATGGACTGCTCAAGTTGAGTGTGAAATGGACTGCAAAGGGAGACAAACAAAACTATTACATAATGGTGGCATTTTCCATTTTCCTTGTTTGAATCATCACAGAGATCCCCTTCCGAAAGTTATTTATTAACTTGATGATTGGAACATGTGAGGCTATGTGAGTTGATTAGAAACTACATATTGAATATTCTGCCTGTTGTTTTCCGCTTCATATATTTATGTGCTTACAACCTTCATGGGGCAACAAATTAGAGTGTTGGTTATCATGATGATGATACATAAATCACATAGCGCAAAAGATGTAGGTTCCATTTCACAAAATATTTATCTTTTATGTTATGTTTCTGTGGTTGTTTTCCATGTTTCCCATGGAATTTGAAGTGACAAGACTTATCAGGTATGAAGAGTTCTGCATGACCATTACCCTTAGCTCAGAAACATGTTTCTATCTAAGCTCAACATGCTATGTCTGAGTAAAGAATTGTCGAATGTTAAATAATGCTTTAGGTTTATTGTTGAAGTTTGAGGCAGAAGCATGTAGCATGTCTATGGAAGCTATGAACAAAATTGTGAAGTTAACTTCAAAATTAAAAGCAATAAGCCTTCGTCTATTCTCCTCAAGGAACCTTTCATGCTACCCATCAGTGAAACCTTAAATATTATATCTTAAACAAATATAAGTTGTCTATCCTTTGTCAGGATAAGCTTCTTGCGATTGGTGGACAATCGTGGTTTTGGCTATCACCAAAAAAGGGCAGACAAAAATATTTGGGTTAATGGTTGAAGCATGGGGATATTAATGATGATGCGATATTGATGAACTTAGAGTAATCTATAATGAAAAATCTAATGAAGTGCAGATCAAAGAAAAGAAAAAGCAATAATGTTACAAGCATCAATCTCAAATGCAAATGATTGTAAAGAAACCATAATTCTAAATCTAGGAACTGTTGTGACCTTTTCACACATCGCCCCATTCAAAATGGGGACCCCCTAATTTGTGCTTCGTTCGGGTCTTTTCGCTCTCTCTCTCTCTCTCTCTCTCTCTCTCTCTCTCTTTGCTGTCTGCCTTTTCGGGGGTGTGCCCGTCTTTGCGCTTAAATTTGAGATTTTGGCTAAGTATGAGAATTAGGGTTTTGGATCTTCCAGTCAGTTTGAAGTCAAATTGGGTGAGTGAATTGAAATCTGAGCATGGCATTGCATTCAGTAAGCTTCCAACAGGTTCCCAGCAAAATTTCATTGAATTCTGACAACTTACTATTTTTAGTAAGTATCTAATTTGGGACATTTTCTCAGCACTTTTGAAGTTCTATCCATTACACTGCGTTTGGGGCACTTCAAACTGCTTGTTTGCAAAATTTGAGTTAGATCTGATAACTTTCTATTTTTAGCAAGTATCACCTTTAGAAGCAGATTTTAGGGGTTGCATGTGAAGTTTTTTAGTGCATGTCTAGAGAATATTTCTGGGTTTTCCGAGACCTACGTGGTGATATAACATGCAAGATGAGATGATAACTTTCAATAGTCTTCACTTCGGAGGCTATTTTTAGGGTTTGCATGTTGGAGTCTTCAATGGACGTCTGGATATTCTTTGTGGGTTTTTCGGAAGCTTCGCAGTGATGCAACATGCAAACTAGGATCAAGACCTTTTTGCAGGGCTGTCTTTAGAGGCTATTTTTAGGGTTTGCATGCAAGACTTTTCAGTGCATGTCGGCATATTCATCATGGGTTTTTCAAGAGCTACGCAACAAGGTAACATGCGAGGCAAAATTGATCACTTTTTAGGAACTTACTATTTTTAACCAGTGCTCGCATGCAGTCCAATTTGCTGGGTTTTTCTGGGTTTTGTGAGACCTCTCAGACTGTGACATGCAAATTCACCTGACAGCTGATTGGTCACTTTTTTAGCCACTTACTATTTTTAGTAGGACCACTCCGGTAGCTGCCCAACACTTTAGTATCACGAACATGGTGACATGCAATAAAAACAAGGTCAAACAGAGAACATTTGATTGACATGCAAGTCAAATTAGGGTTTCCAGTTGCGGGACCTAAAATGAGGGGTCAAACACCAAAATCTCCAAAAATCGGTGTATCCCATTGCAATCAGTATCTTTCAAGGATTCCACTGGTAAAATTTGAAGGTAATCTGAGCACTTACTATTTATAGTAAGGCACTCCAGAAATAGGCTATAAATAGCAAGTCAACGCGAGACACCAGTGTGAACAGGCCAGTCAACCCATGAGGATCACATCAGTTAGATTTCAAGTTGAACGGAGTTGCATAAATCCTGAAACCTAGCAGTTACTATAAATAGTAAATCACCTCCAAAAATAGGGTATAAATAGTGGGTCGACACAAGATGGCAACGTGAACAAATTAACTAGGTCATGAGGACCCTGTGGTTAAAATTTCAGATCGATCCAAGCTACAGAGGTATGAAAACCAGGGTACTTACTAAATATAGTAAACAAGGGCGAGCAAGCTAAAAAATGTCTTTAAGTCTGAGAAAGTTCCTGCTCACCCCTTGAAATGCGCCCAAGGTGAAGCTGGCTGAAGGATGGAAAAGTTTTCAAGTGAGAAATTCTTGTTGCCTAGCCTAAATGCGCCCATGCTAGAAGCTAGATTGGAAAAAGTTTTCAAGTCATGACAGGAACCTGCTCAGCCCCCTAAATGTGCCCTCAACTTGATGAAGGTGATGACATTTTCTAAGTCTTAAAATTCCTGCTTCACACCTCAAATGCGCCCAAGGAGAGAAGTAGTGGTGAGAAAAATGGCTAAGGCAAGTTTAAATTCCTCCTTGACCCCTTGAATGTGCCCATGTTGGAGATGGAGCTAAGAAATGTGTTAGGCATTGGAAATTCCTCCTTGATACCTCAAATGCGCCCAACTTGCTAGACTATGGAGGACGTTGAAAAAAGTTATTAAGTGTTGAAACTTCCTGTAGGACCCCCTAGATGCGCCCATGATTGGGGATGGATGAGAAAACGTTTCTAAGTGTTGAGTTCCTCCATGACCCCCCAAATGTGCCCATATTGAAGTTGGCCATGGAAAAATTCTAAGTGTTAAGAATTCCTCCTCTATACTTGAAATGCACCCATATTGGAAAGGTGCTTGAATAATTTTCTAAGCCATGTTGAGTTCCTGCTTGACCTCCCAAATGCGCCCACATTGGAGGTGGCTCTAGGAAATGTGTTAAGTGTTGTTGAATTCCTCCTAGGCCACTCATATGCGCCCAAACTTGTTGAAGGTGGTGGCTTTTAAAAAAAATAAAAATGCTAAGTATGTTGAAATTCCTCCACCACTAGCTAAATGTGCCCAAGTTGATGGGCTAGCATGAATTTTTTTCTAAGTGTTGAAATCTCTCCTCCCCTAGAGAAATATGCCCAAACCTTGAGAGAAGATGACAAAATTTTCTAAGGCATGTATGAACTGGCAGAGAAGGAGTCAAAATGCGCTAGCTTCATGAAGCTGAATAAAATTTTCCAAGGCAAACTGAGAGAAAAAAAAACGCCAAGAGATGAAGAATGAAGATAAACTTTGATGGTGGAATATTTTTCTAAGGTATAAATTGTAAAAATTAAATGTACCCCTTCATAGTGATACACATGAATTTGGCATTTTCTAAGGGGAATTTTCTTCTGGGTACTGGATATCTTCGACAAGGGATTGATTTTGAAATTTTCCACACCTTGCCAAGGATTTTAAGATGAAGATTTTTGATGGGCCCCTGAATAATGAAATTTCCTAAGGAGAATTAGAATTTTACTAAGGCAAGAAGGAAAAAGTGTTAGAAATAAAATGCCTTGACTGGTGAAATTTAAGATGATCTTGATCAAATTTAAATAATCTTTCCCGAGCCAGAGTTGGATTGAATATCAAAGTGTCAATGCCTCAGCTGGTGAAACAAATTTCTTAAGGGAGCCATTTGAGTTAATAATTTCAAAAGATGATTTAAAAATGCTGGCGAAGTAAAATATGCCCATGCCATGAATATGAGTTTTTGAAGTTCTAGAAGGTCAAATATTCTAGATGCCAAATGCCAAGTGTTACAGCTGCCTGAGGAGGGAAATTCGAATTCTTGCAGTGGAGTAGTGGAAACTTAATGACATGGCCAAAATTAGCTTCCTTCTAGAATTCGACTTGGCTATATGAGTTGTGATGTTTTATTATTTTCTCCATCAGCGAGTAAGTTCAACTTGAGCTCTGAAGAAGATTGCAGTGTGAGGAAAATTGAGGGTGAAGAAATTTAAACTTGGGCTCTAGGTGTTGAGAGAAATTCAAAGTTGAGGAGTTGCTGAAGCTAGCTTGGGTCAAATTTCTTCTAAGTGCTGAGAACGTATTGCTGCAAGTAAATTTTTCTAAGTGTTGAGAATTCAAAGTCGTTGCAGGAGGTGTTGAGAATGGCTGAAGTAAGAGCGACTGGCAAGGAAAATAATGCTGAATCCAACAAGATGCATCCAGACAAGCTGTGATCAAGAAGCTGAGCAAGTCTTTCCTGCCGGAGTCGAAGTTTTCTTCAAAGTTGGGGAAGTTGGCTGATACGAACTTGGACTCTTTCAATATGGAAGCTTTCAAAAGCCGAATGATGGGAATTGGAGGCCATCATCCATCAATCACTTCACACAATATTGTTAGAAGTGGACTTTATGCAGCTGCTGGTTTTCCACCAACAATTTAGTGTTCAGAGTTGATCATGCAATGTGCTAACTGTTACAATCCAGAGCGAAGGACTATCACTTCACCAGATGGCAAGTTGTTTGCCAACCTCACATTTGCAACCATTGGCGAAGCATTTGGATTTCCCTCACATGAGAAAATGATTTACAAAACGAGAGAACGTGTTGAGTGAATGTATGCTTCTACATTTGAAAGATGTGCTGATATGATAAACTCTCGTTGGATGAACAAGCCCAAGCCCACTCGCACGAAGTTGTCGAAGTAGATAATCTCAGATGATCTGAAGCAAGAATATTGTGATTTGATTATGATGCTCAGTAGAGTCGGAGGTTGTCCCCAGATGTTCATCTTTGAGCCTTGGATGTTTTATTGCATCAACCTTGTGCTGGAAGGCAAGGAGCATATTGACTGGGCAGTGATGATTAGTGATAATTTGCACGAGCAACTCCGGAGTTTGAGGAGAACGAAAACATTCTATATGGGCTCATACATCATCTACATGTTGGCTCGTATGACGAAATATAGAGGGATATCATACAAGGAGCCGATTGGGTGCGGCTCTCAGCAGTTCAAGATTCATGAGGCTTGTCCACAACTGCACTTGATGAGCACATCTCACTACAAGAGAGTCAATGACGCCTTTACCATGCTCATAATGAGGTCACTTTAGCAAAGAACTCATCACAGGATATCAAAAGAGGCGCAGGAGTTGATAGAAAGGTACGGGTGTTGGTTCATCCAATTTCCGAAATTCACTTACATTAGACTGCAAGGGTTCTCTTCATATCCATATAGGTTGCCCAGATACCCTACGAATAGGATCTTGATGTTAGAAATATCTTGGCAACTCATTGCCTATGATAAGATTTAGAAGAAAAAGAAGGGAGGACTTGACTTTCCGATCATCATGAGAAATTCAGATGAAGTGTGTCCTTCACTGCAGGCAGCCAAGGAAGCTGAAAATGAGCTTCAATTTTTCCACCTTTCTTACCACACCAACATATAGTATTATGATCCTCACAGGAATATCAGATAGATATTGTCAAAGGAGTTCAGACATAAGGCAAATATTGAAGTTTTCTGGGCTAGTGCGTTGGATGAAGCTGAGGTAAGAGGAAGGATGTTTTCAAGATTATGTTAGAGTAATTGGTCATTTACTTGATTAATTAAACAATATTTGGTTAATTAATTAAGTTACCTTTTATCTCTTTTTCACTTAAGCTAACTTTAGGTGCATAATAATTAATTATTTTATTAATTATTAATGTGCAAGCCTAGGGTTTTCCTTTTTAGGTTTTTTACCTATATAAGGTTGTAATATTTTCTTTTGTAAATTAATTCTTTTACATTGGCAATATTGAGCTCCATGTTTTTGAGCATTTTTTGCTGTGCATCTCCCTGTGACAGGTGTTTAGCTTGCAGAGTTCTTTGTGTTCCTTTATGGTATCAGAGCCCAAGGTTTAAAGCTCCCTGTTCTGGTTTTTGAGATCTTGCATTAGAAGCTGGGGTTGGGGTTCTTTAAAAAAAACCAGGCGAATTAAACCAAAGGGTTCTTAAAAAAAAATTTTGAATTTTTTTTTGGGTTTGCACCCACGGTACGCACGGTACCGCCGGACCTCAAGTCAGTAGGCGATGGCTCTTTCGTCTTTTCGTCCTGCGTTTTTTTGGAATTTCGCGCCGCGCTGGTTTTGGTTTTTCGTCAGTCGCCGTATCTGTTTTTTTTTGCGTTCGCCGTTTTGGTTTGTTTCGCTTCATGCCCTTTTTTCAATGCTTGGCCGCCACCGTAGCCGTTTTCCCGTGGTTTTTTTTCTTGAATACCATACTGTTCTTTTTTTGTGCACCGCCACGATTCCGCCTCGCTATTCTGACTTCTTCGCTGACTTTTCTCCTGCGTCGTTTTCTCCCCCGTTCGACGGATGCCGCTTCGCGCTATTTTCGCGTTTTTCCTCACCCTAACCCCCGTCCCTTTGAAATTCGTCCGGCTCACCGCTATTTAAAGCTTAGGGGGGGTTTTTTTAGCCCCTGCTTAGAGGAGGCATAATTGTGCTCTTTCAAGAGGCTTCACGAAATCGGTAAAATGGGCATACGGTCTCCGTTTTTTCAACCGGGGAAAAATTGTCGGACGACATGGTATGATATTTTTTCCAGATTTGTTGTTTGACTGTATTTTTTCCAGTCAAAGTGGGGTCTTCTTTCTGCACTTCTGGGGCCATAAAAGGTGCAAACGGACTCCGTTTTTCAAAAACGAATAGGCGTTGGAAAGCTCTCAACCTGCTCTATTAAGCTATGTGATCCTTTTTCTCAGAATTTTCTTCAGGTACACGAGAATTTTTTTTGAAACTTTTTTGCTTATGCATTGCTTCCTCTTTTTCAGTTTGTACTAGGGTTTGGGTTTATCTTTTGTGAGGGGTGTTTTTTCTCGCTTTCTGTCATTTACATCAGAAAACCAGAACACTAAAACTCTCAAAACAATCAAACCCTTCTGCATCTTCTTTCTATTCTGAAAGATCACATAATAATAAAAAACACCAGCAGGTACAGGTACAGGGGGAGGGTTTCATGGCAGACTCCTCAGTTGAGTTACTCACATCACACAACTATCACACTTGGAAGTCTCGCATGACGAGGCTTCTCAGGTCATGAGGGTTGTGGTCTTGTCTAGATGAGGTTCAGCCTCAGTTGCAACATCTTTTTGAGATTCTTCAGCATAGGAACAAGATGGATGAAGCTATGGGTTTGCTATCCCTGCACGTTTCAGACAGTCTTCTATTTCACCTTGATGCTTTGCTCACTTCTCGAGCCATTTGGCTGAAGTTTGAGACACTTTTTGGGACCATTAATGAGTTCCGAGCATTACAGATTGAGGCAGAGCTGACTTCATTGTTACCTGAATCCTTTCTCACTATTGAGGATTTTTTGACCAAGTTCAAAACAATCCGCACTATTTTATAGGGTTGTGGCAAAAATAAGTCAAACACAGAGTGCATTTACTTGATCCTTTTGAAGCTTCGTGGTCCATTTCAGATATTTTCTTCTTCATTCTATTCCACCATGGATGGCCTGGGTGCTCGTTTTACCATGCCTACCTTTGATGTGTTTTGTGAGCGTTTGTCTCGTGAGAAGTCACACCTTTCTCATATTGATATGCTCTCAGGATCAAAGAACAAAGCATTGGTTGCTCAGTCATCTAAGGAGAAACAGAAGTAGAAACCGAAGCCCAAGAAAGATTCTGTAGGCAGTGAGCATTCCTCCAAACCACCTCCTAAGTCTGATTCCAAACCACCACTTAATCCAAAATAGGGGAAATCTTCAAAGTCTGGTGAGTCTTCCTCCAAGACTAAGAAGAAATCAGGAGACACTTGTAGTTTCTGTGGCAAGGAAGGACATCCAGTTTCCAGGTGTTGGAAACGATTAGAGGCTTTAGAGGAAGCCCTGCAACAGCATCACATCTCCTCACCTCAGTCGTCTTCTCCTTCCAAAGGGAAAGGTCATGCTCTCACTGCTCGAGCATCGACCTATGGGTCCACTTGGATTTTAGATTCTGGTGCTTCTCACCATATGACTCACACTCAGCAGTTGGTCACTTCTCTTGCCTCTTGTGGTACTTCACAGATTGCAGTGGGTGACTCTACACAACTTTTAGTCTTGGGTTTAGGTTCTGTCTCTTTGGATGGGGGTACTCTACAGGATGTTCTGGTTGTTCTTGACATCTCGACGAACCTCCTGTCCATTTATCAGATTTTCCATTCTGGCTCTGGTAAGACAGTTGAGTTCTCACCACATCATGTGGTTATTCGGGACCTCCATGACTCTCATTTGGTTGTGGCTACTGGGTATGTTGATACTGCATCTCGTCTTTACAAATTTGATGGATTTGAGCCTTCTGAGGGTACAGGTTCCTCTCTTATTGCACATGCAGATTCAGTGAGTAAGCTTTGGCATGAGCGTTTGGGCCATGTCAATTACAAATATCTTCAGCAGATGAGTACACAGGCACTTGTTCTTGGTCTTCCACAAATTTCCTGCACAGACGGTGTTTGTCATGGTTGTGTGCTTGGCAAGCATCACATGGATCCCTTTCCGAAGGGAAGTGCCACTTGTGCTTTGGCACCCTTGGAGTTGATTCATAGTGACCTCATGTCATTTCCCACTCTTTTTTCTGGGGCCAAGTATGTACTCACATTCATTGATGACTTCTCCAGATGCACATGGGTGTACTTTCTTAAGTACAAGTCTGATGTCTTTGATTCCTTTTGAATCTTCAAGACATTTGTAGAGAAGCAGTCTGGCCTTTCTATTCGGCGGATATGTACAGATAATGGGGGGGAGTATGTGAATCAGGCTTTCAGATATTTTTGCACTGAGCATGGTTTGCAGCATCAGTTTACTGTTCCCTACACCCCTCAGCAGAATGGTGTCGTTGAGAGAAAGAACAAAACTTTACGGGAGATGGTGAATTGTATGATTCAGTCCAGGTCCATGGATCTATCTTTTTGGGCTGAGGCAGTTAATTTTGCCAATTATATTTAGAATCGGATGCCTCACAAGGTGATTCGACATATGACTCCTGAGGAGGCTTGGTCTCATGACAAGCTTGATGTTTCATCATTTCGAGTATTTGGTAGTGAGGCATGGGCCTTTATTCCTGATGCTTAGAGGAGAGCCATGGAGCGGAAGAGTCGACCCCTCATTTTTGTCGGCTACTGTGAGGATGTTAAGGCGTACATGTTGTTTGATCCTGATTCCAAAGAGGTCTTGTTTCGACGGGATGTCCAGTTTGATGAGCACCTTCCCACAGTGGATACCTTGTCTCCAGTGTCTACTTCACTACCTACTCCTCACACTGCAGCTCTTCAGGATTATGTTGAGGATGATTCTGATGAAGATGCTGATGATCCACCATCTCCACCTCCACTTGCTCCACCTTAGATGCCCAAATGGGCCCGCTTTACTGTTGAGGTAGCAGGATCTATGGCAGGTGATCCTTCAGAAACCCATCGCACCCGTTCTTATACTGCGTGTTCTAGTCTTTTGAGTCATGCTCTTTCAGAGGATCCTCAAAAGTTTTTAGAGGCGACAGGTCACTCTGAGTGGGATAGTGCTATGGAGGAGTATTCTTCTTTGATGAAGAATAGTACTTGGGATCTCTGTCCTCTTCCTAAGGGCAGAAAGATGGTTCGGTGCAGATGGTTGTATCACAACAAGTATGTTGCTGATGGTTCTATTGATAAGTACAAAGAACGTCTTGTTGCGAAGGGTTTCTCACAGGTTGAGGGTATTGATTACTCTGAGACATTTGCCCCTGTCGCCAAGATGAATTCTATTCACTTTGTACTATCACTTGCAACTTCTAGGGTCTGGTCCATTTATCAGATGGATGTGAAGAGTGTGTTCTTGCATGGTGACCTACAAGAGGAGATCTATATGGAGCAGCCTCATGGATTTGTTCAGGATGCTTCTTTGGTTTGTAGACTTCGGCGTTCATTATATGGTCTCAAACAGGCCCCTCGGGCTTGGTATGAGATGGACTCTTTTTTGCTCTCCACTGGTTTCACACGCTGTCATTCTGATCCTACCGTCTATATTCAGAATCTTGAGGGTGAGATCCTGATTCTTGTGCTATATGTTGATGATCTCCCCATCATAGATAGCTCATCCTCTATGATTCAACATGCTCAGCGAGCTTTGATGGAGCAGTTTGAGATGACAAATCTCGGTCTTCTGCACTATTTTCTTGGTCTTCAGGTGATTCAGTCTTTTGATGGGATCTCCATTTACTAGCAGAAGTATGCTCTTGATATGCTTCAACGCTTTGGCATGCTTGATTGCAAGCCTGCCCCCACACCTTTTCAGTCAGGGGTTGTTTTGAATCCTACTTGCTCCACTCCTTCCGTAGATTCTACACTTTACAGGCAGTTGGTTGGCAGTTTGTTGTACCTGACTCACACTCGTCCTGATCTTTCCTTTGCGGTTGGCCTTGTCTCTCGATTCTCCCATGATCCTCATGAGAGTCACTGGCAAGCTGCCAAACGTATTTTGAGGTACATTCAGGGCACCCTTTCTTATGGCATTCACTACACATCAGGGGATCCTCACATTGTTGGCTACACTGACTCAGACTGGGCAGGTGATGTCAATGATCAGAAGTCTACTTCTGGCTTTGTTTTCTGTCTTGGCTCTGGTCCTATCACATGGTCTTGCAAGAAGCAGACTGCTCATGCATTATCATCTACAGAGGCTGAGTACCGAGCTGCTGTGCTCGCTAGTCAGGAGATTTTATGGCTTTGACAGTTGATGACTGAGTTTGGTTTTCCTCCTGATAGTCCCACTAGTCTTTGGTGTGACAATCATAGTGCTATACACATTTCTCGCAACCCGGTGGAGCATCAGCGGACGAAGCACATTGAGCTTCATATGCATTTCATCAGACAGTTGATTCAGGATGGTTCTCTCATCTTGGAGTATATTCCCACTGCCGAGCAGGTTGCAGACATCTTCACAAAGCCTTTTTCCTCGCCATGCTATCTTCAGTTGCGCTCTATGCTTGGGGTGAAGGAAGTTGTCCTTGGGGGGTCTTCATGAGGCCTTCCTTCATGTTTCTTTCAACATGTTCTTCTATCTCTTTTTGGAGAGGAGTTTTTTCCCATTGGGTTTTCTCCTTTTTCTCCATTTCATAGAGATTTCCTTGTACTTGGGTACCTAATCTGGCCTTGTTGCCGGGACCCATTGTTCTTTGCTTTCAGTAGCTTCTTCTAGGTTTTAGCTTCTCCCTAAGTCTAGCTTAAGGGGGGGTGTTAGAGTAATTGGTCATTTAATTGATTAATTAAACAATATTTGGTTAATTAATTAAGTTACCTTTTATCTCTTTTTCACTTAAGCTAACTTTAGGTGCATAATAATTAATTATTTTATTAATTATTAATGTGCAAGCCTAGGGTTTTCCTTTTTAGGTTTTTTACCTATATAAGGTTGTAATCTTTTCTTTTGTAAATTAATTCTTTTACATTGGCAATATTGAGTTCCATATTTTTGAGCATTTTTTGCTGTGCATCTCCCTGTGACAGGTGTTTACCTTGCAGAGTTCTTTGTGTTCCTTCAGATTACCTTTGAGCATGATTAGGGAGTACGAGATTGTTCTAGTGCCGAACTAGGTAGACGAGGATATGAATGTTCTTCATCCAAATTATGAGACAATAAGGGATACACCACTCCCACTTCCAGATTGGTCAGAGGCGAAGATTGCGGATTTGGACACACTTTGCATACCAGTCCTAACATTCACCAGAGGATGGGTTGAGAGGCATGCAAATAGGCTTAAGAGCAAGTCAATTCCTCTTATAACTTGATGGGAGATCATAGGACGCCAACTACTACAAAGAAGAAGCAGGTTGCTCGAGCTCTAGAGTCACGAAGGAAAGAGCCAATCCGGCCAGAGCCTCCGAGAATTGAGGTGGCATTACCTACGCCATTGGAGACTCATTCTCCAAGTATACAAGAAGTTTCATTGTTTGCTGATAAGAGAAATATATTGAATAAAAAGCAAGAATTACAAGAGGCAAATCAACCACCTCGAAGGGAGTCTATTGGCCAGAGTGTCAACGCGCCTATCAGAGATAACCAGTAGGAAGAAGATGAGGAAATGGCCACAGATACATGCTTCCAACATGAGATTGAGGCCGCATTAGAGGATGACACTATTACAGGGCAAGAAGCCCAAGGTTCAGGAGATACTCAGCCTGTAGAAGTCGGTGAGCCTCGCTAGGATGAAGTTAGAGAGGAGGTTCGTGAAGACGAAGCAAGGAATGAGCAACCACTTATTATTTCTGACCTGCAGCAGGTAGTACCAGATTGGCTTAGAGATAGGATGAGGAGGAGCCCTGTTGAAGAGATTGATCCAGCAGTTGAGATGGAGGAATTCCTGAGTAGGATCAGTGCACCTCTGACAAAGAAGAGAGCTAGGAAGTTTTCAAAGATTTCAACAGATGAGGATGGCTCTCACACCCTTCACGTGGTTGTGCCAAGAGTTGAGTGTGATCGAGATGAGGTTGTTCCGGAAAATTATGTGATCACCACCACAGAGTTAGGTTGCTCGCCCCATAGGAGCACAAATAATTGAGAAGTGTGATAACTCCTACCAGGCACTCAAGGATAGGTTACTCTGGACTGAAGGAAAATATAAGAAATTGAAGGAGCACAAGACTTTGATTGGATACGTACAACATTTGTCTCATCCTTGTGGGCAAGAAAATTTGGTGATTGAGCTTCCAGCCGAGCTTCCCAGAGAATCAGTTAGCGGCTTGGAAGATTTGAGGAAGATGGTACAGGAGGCGGATAAGTGGGTTGCTAGCGTTCGTGTTGAGACAAATTTTTTTATGGAGGATCTTGCTCATGCTTATCAGTAGGTTTCCAGCATTATGACACAAATGGATGTAGTTGATCGGGCTTGGGGCGATGCTCATATCTATCAGACCAAGGTTGTCCTTCGTCTAGAAGCTTTGATGCATACTCCCTTACAGACTTTGGTTGAGGGAGGCATGATATAGGAGGGAGATAGATATGACTTCACCAGTTGGTATTCTTCAGTTGTCATAGGCCGAGGATTCTTTGATGCGGCACAGGCATATTCGGCCAGGGTCAGAAAGGCCATGGTGAACATTCTTGATGGAGTCCTGAACACATTGGAGGCTATATTTGCTAGGAGGCTGACTTCTGAGGAGGTGACTGCTGATGGTTTAAGAAGTAGACTACCACCTTTCTTTTCAGAGGTGAAGGATTTTGTTCAAGATGACTTTGAAAACACTTCAACTTTCTCCAACATTATCCAGAACACTCGGGATGCTTTAGTTGCCTGGAGAAAGTCTTGCACTCGACATGGGCATGTAGTTACAGTGTTAGAGTTTCAGCTTGATCATATTCCGCCTATCTCAGTTCAGGAGGTTGAAGCTGTGCTAACCAGGTTCATTGATTTTGTAGCCAAGGAGAACAAAAACACCTTTCTAGATGAGGACCTTCTAGATGATTGATAGTGGGCATTGATTTCCTTTGCTATTTTGGGAGTGAGTGGGAATCTTTTGATTCATTTATTGTACCACTCCTCATTCTGGCGGTTTCTAGGGTTAGGGCTTATGTGGCTTGATCTGAGCCCTCCATTTGATTGTAATCTAAGCCGTCCATTGGACTGGGCCATCTATAAAAGGGGCATCCCCCCTCATTTGTAATTCATTAGAGATTAGACTAGAGAGTAGACATTCTAATAGAGCATAGAGAAACAGTTTGGAGTTAGCATTAGTTTGTTAGCATAGTTGAAGAAGAAGGAAAGTTTTTCCTTTGAAAACTTTGTAAGAAATTGTTGTGAACACTCTCAATAAAAAGAGTTTTCGTTTATGATGATCTCGTCTTTTGTTGTGAGTAGCTAGCGAGGTTTCTTTGTCCTTCTACTTCAAGTAGGACTTAAAGTAGAACAATTTTCATTTTCATGTAAGTAGTTAGTTGTGGATTGTGGTGTTTGATCAAGACAATTTCGTTTAATCCATACCACTAGCAGCTTGCTGACGGTAAGTTTTCCTTGTGTGGTCGACTAGAATACTTTATAAGCTTAACTTCGGTTATGATTCACGTCTTGGCATGCCTCATCGTGATGGTGTCTTTATGTTGAATTGTGACTTGAACACTCGTTGCTACCCCCTTGAAGATTGCACCGACTTTGTAGAGGCTGTCCAACGCGAGGCGAAAAAAAGTCTGGTTGAAGTCTGCTGAAGTTTATCCCACGTCTCTTTCTTATATAGGACTTAAATTTTCTAATCCCTGTGGCCATTCAATTCAATACATTTCTGGTTAGTATAGGAAACTTGCGCCTTATTGTCAAATCATCCGCAATGCACGAAAACCCCCCCTTTCATCATTAATTTGCTATCAACTGCTAATTTCTGAACAATTGTGTAGGTCCCCTCATGAAAACAACATATCACAATGAACCGAGTGTATTCCATTGCATTGAAGGAACCTTGGAGTTGAACATACGATCTCTCTCGCAATCTTAGTGTACGAAATACTTTGATCAAGAGAGAATGGAGTAGCCGTTGGATACTTTATTTTGCTGATTGTGAGGTCACAAAAATCACATCAACAAGAACCAGTTACAACAAAATGTATTGTAAAATTAGTAGATTGAACTTTTAGAAGGTACCTCGAGAAGCATGAATCTCTAAGATATATAATTTAATAAAATAAAATGTCAGTATATAATAATCTAGGACAACATTATATAGACATTTGCAACCGTAATATAATTTTTGAAGTTTAATGTCAAGAAAAGCAACAAAACATAGAATATAAGATCTGGTTGGATGACAAGTTTAGAGTAGAATTTTCATGATAAGAGAATTTCTAAAATTAAAATTTAGATTTAAATAAATAAACACAACAATATTATATTATTTAAGAGGATTGAATAAACATTGTTTACAAAGGAGTTTTTATAAAAGCATGCTATTCAATTTTCATTAAGATCTTTTTTTTGCAGCTACCAACATTTAGGATTAATTTCTAATTTATAACACTAACCACACAAACTAACATAAATAGAACACCTTTTGGATTGCAAGTACCCAACAAACTCCCCTTGATCTAAGGGGGAATATAACAAGATGATTTGGGTCCTTGAGTGCTTATTCTGCAACTGGTATAGGTTAGCTGTTGCCTTTCACCTTGATTTGATCATGTTGAAGTATCATTGACTCAACATGCCTCTAACCATCTATGCCTTCCATGTGGTTTAAACAACATATATGTTAGTCAATTAAAGTAACCTTGTCTTGTTGATCAACTTGTACTTATAAGCATCATATTTATATCCACCCAAGATTTTGTGTGTACTTTGCTCCCAATTTCTTGTGAACACTTGTTAGTCTATATCTATCACCACAAATGATTGATTACCAAAACCTTCAACCTCCCTTTATTAGTCATGAGGGAAAAATAATAGGAGTTCACCACCTTTGCTCCTCATCAAAGCTCAAAATAAGAGAAAACCAAAATTTTAACACATTAAACTGAAAAACTAAAACAATTGATTCTTACCCATGATGTTTCTCTACCCTCTGCTAGATTTTTTGATTTCCACTTAGTAAAAAAATTCTTTAAAAAGTATAACTGTGAAAACCAAACCTACACAAGCTAACAAGAGATCATCAAACAAGAGTCAAACATGTTAGAAAAGCAAAATCTAATGTTCCCTATAAGATTATTTAGCCAAATTCAAGAGAAAACATGAAAATAACAAGAAACTAATAAAAGATAACATGTAAATCAAATTGAACTAGCTAAACCTCCATCCCATAGAGGGAGTGGTGCTCCTTTGATGTGGAAAGAAGCCTTTTCCCAATCCCTTTGATAAGCTTGATGAAGTGTAGATGATCCAATTATGAAAAATGGCTATAATCTAGCTAAATTGCTTGAAAATGATGAAAAACTATGGAGTGAAATTCCTATAATGTTAATGCTCTAAGTTGTGGATCTATTTTATGAAAAAGATGCCTCTATTTATAGAAGCCAAGGGTTGTAGAATGAAGGAAATTGGTGAATGTCGGATAAAAAGAGAGCCAATGAGAATGTGCCAAGTGTCACAATTCTATTGGAGGAAGTTGGAGCACATTTTGGGAAATGTATGAGTGGAGGATGTAAGAGAAATAAATGTTGATGGTTGAGAATTTGAAATTGGTGTAAGAGGAATTGAATGAGATTTGAGAGGATGTAAGAGGATTTGAAAGGTTGTAAGAGAAGTTATTGTAGATGCGAAAGGTTTTTTGAAAAATTTTGGAGGGAAATTGAATAAGAGGTTGTTGAGAGAAATATTCTTCAGAATATGCCTTTGTGAGGATAATTGAGGTAATTAGATAATTAGAAGAAATTGATTTTATGTGCAACCTGGTTAGTTGACCATAGTTGATTTAACTTTTGAGGAGTTAAAAGCTGGTGGATTTGATAATGATGATTAGAAAGTTGATTTAGGATTAATTAATCTAGAATTAATTAATTGGAGTGAATTAGGAGATGTGACATTTGATTTGATTGATTTTTAATCTAAGAGAATTTAATTAAATGATTTGATTTAATTAAATATGATGAATAATTATTTGGAAGAAGGGTGAATTAATCCAATAAATTTAATTATTTGATTAATAGTTGAATTTGTTGAATTTAATTAAATAATGTTGATTATTCAATTAAGTGATCAATTTGAGGTGATTTAGGAAGAAACAGTGTTAGTTAATTAGAATCAGATGCATAGTATCAATCAAGAATTTTTCGGTGTCTACATTTTTCCCCTCTTTGAAGCGAAGTAGTTGTTGCGTCGGTTCAAAGAATAACACTGCCATGATCAAAATTAAAAAAAATCTATTTTTTTCGGATGGCTCACTATTGCCCCAGTTGAAGGAATTACGCTGCTACACTGCCCCCTCGAGAGACTAGGCAAAAATTTCAATTTTTGGGTCGAGCTCGCGATAAAGATTTAGGATTAGTTCAACTCAGAGAGGACTAGAAATCTTGAATGTTTGATGTAGACAAATTTGATGATGTATAGACAGTCATTGACCATGGGTAGCCTCATGTATATTTTGATATATATCATAGATTTGATACTTGGATAGAAATGTTAGCATAGATAGAAGAATGAGAAGAATAAGATGGATGAACCCTTGATTCTAAGATGCAGAAGTCCAACAAGTCCATGAATCGTTGAGACTTTATTAGATATGGTGATGAGTGATGATGATTTGCTTATCTAGGGATTGGGACACAAACGACACAACTTTCCTTATGTTTGATAAAACCCTTAGATACGATGCATCAAAGTATAGACAACCAGGATGGCAGGGTATCTAGTGCCATGGACTTTGACTTGACAAACAGATAAGAGTATTCTTATTCACACCTAACATACAAAAACTTTGCTAGGATGCACTTCATAAATTTCAAACATCTCAGACCAAAATAGGAAAAGGTATAATCTATCAATGCAATAGTCAACAAGCTACCCAAAACACCTTCCATACATACCTAACAAAGCAAGTATTCACCAAGTTATATTACAAGAACGCCCAACAAGCACAACAAACGAAAGATAATGATCAATGCCCCATTCCTTTTTCTCTAAATCATTCTGATAGACATCATCTAGAGGTCATTGAAATGAGCACAATAAGATAAATCAAAGAAAATATCATGTGAACAAACAAGCCAATGTTCTTCATACCTCTAGCCAAGGGGATGTGTTTTGTTTAGGATAAGTATCCAAAGTGTTTTCTAAAGATAATGCCCATTGTAGGAAGGATGCATCCTAAGACATGTTAGTGGATGGTGGCAAGTTGTTTTGTTTAGGATAAGTATCCAAAGTGATTGCCAAAGATAATGCCCATTGTAGGAAGGATGCATCCTAGGACACGTTAGTGGATGGTGGCAAGTTGATAGGTTGTTTGAAAGGCCATTGATATAAGGTTGATTGACATGTTTGCGAATGATCAAGAGTTTGATTTTGCATTTAAAAGTTTGTTGTTTCGATTTTGATTGCGCTTTAAGTTTTCTTTTGCTGATTGTTGTCGTTGTTTCTATTTGTTTAGCCAAAGGATGAAGGTGACGATTGATTTATTATGGATGATTGATTATCATGGGTGAAGCGAAATGAGGCAGATGGATTTTTTTAAATATTTGGATGTTTTTGATGTTTTTGAAATGTTATGAGGCTGTTTTTGGTATTTTCAGGTTATTTAAATGTTTTTTTGTGTTTTTGTGTTTTTTGAATGTTTTTGTGTTTTTGTGTCCTAGGGGCTCATCGATGATGGCCTTTCCTACATTTAAGCTTAGAGACGACGTAGTTCAAATCACTATGTTTTTGATGTGTTTTTTTTTCTGACTTTTATGAGTGTTTTTGGATTCTAATATGATTTGAAAGTTTTTGGGTTTTTTGATTTTATGAATGTTTTTAGATTTTTGCATGATTTTGACGATTTGGATATGGATATGTGCGATGATATTAGTGATATGTTTGGGATTTGTTAAAAACCAAACTAAGGTTGGTTGATTTGATTGATGGATTGGTGATGATAACATTGTTGAGGATACACAACAATGAAGGATAGTGTTAAGCAACACAAGGATTAGGATGGATATCCCAAGATGACAAGGGATTAGTTGGATTTGATTGATCAAGATTTTGAAGCTCAGTTTGGAACAAATTTTTTTTTGAATGATTTGATGTGATGTTGAAGTATACGTTAGATGCGATTGCTATTGATTGTTTGGATTGATGTTTGATGATAGATGAAACTTGATAGGGAATGTCTTTTTGTCAAAATATGCCATGGGCTAGTGACTTGGATTTTTGGCTCACAAATGGTTTGACCAATTTGATTTCATGTCTACCAATGTTTGGATCATCACATAAGTTGGAAGATATAGATCAAGATTGATTCCCGAAGCAAGATGTAAATATCTACCCTAGTGTCTAGCAATGTATGGAATGCCATGGGTGGATGCTTGGATAGGTGTGTGGATGTATGGATATGGTAAGCACACAAAGGATGCCAAGGATTATCTTGTGATAAGATAAGGTGTTCGAACAGAGGAATGCTTCATTGATAATGTTTCATGGCTCAAATAATGCTAGGTAGGATAGGATCAATGAAAATGACCCATGTTAAGATATTTACCATAAGCAAGTGTAAAGTGTACACCAGTTTTTTTTTAAGATCAATATAATTTGGAAGCCGGATGTAGATAGATGAAAATGGATTGGATAAATGGTTTATGGATGAATAAATTTATTATGGATGAGATGGATGGAATGCTAGATTTATCATGGATGGGATGAGATGCTTCAACCTAAACTAGAGCACGTAGATGCTTGATTCTACACATGATGCTTGTTTGCCAGGTTTTCATTATGGTACCTATCCAAAGCACCACCATAGTGGTTTTCATTGGAGGACAATTTTTATTTTTACTATTTTCATGATTTTTTTTTACTTTTTTTAATATTTTGTGAGAGATTTTAAGCTCATGCTAAACCACCTAATGGTATCGATGTAGATGCTTTTTTCATAATGTGCCATCGATATCCTACTTGAAGAAGTGGCTTTGCTAAGATACATGCACTTGAATGCAACTTTTGAGATTGCTGATCTACTTTGTTGATACCAGAGTTAACTTTGTCTTTGTGCGCACAATGCAATAGAGTGCTTTCTGAATCCTTATGATGAAGGGTCATTTCCAATACATGGTCAATGTGAGAATTGAATATCATGCGTGGAGATGTGGATGGAGTGTGTTTAGGAATAAAAGATGGATTGGTTGATAGTTTGGAACCTTTGACTCTCCAAACTTGGGAAGATGAGCAATGATGCGTAGATACAAAAGTGTGCATGGAATTAGGATCAACTGCTTGATATAATTTGTACGTTGCTTGAGAAGCCTGATTTGGCCTTTGTGGACATCTTTGATGGATACTTTTCCCTTTTTTTATTTTTCCCCATAGTTTTTTTGACTAATGGAGTTTGATAGGCATAATATTTCTTTGTATTCTTTGGTATCCACGTGTATTTGATTTTTCCATTATGTTTCTCAACTTCTTTTCCTTTGATAACATTCTTCGTGCTTTGATTCAAGTATTTCTTTTGATGTTGGTCCCAATTCATGGATGGGGTGAGGGGTGGATGGAGATTGATGACGTGGTTGGTTGTAGTATTGACATTGGTTTCATCATAAGGACTCTTCTTGCTCCCTATGTTGATGCTTGTACTAGATAAAGTTTCCCCCAATATTATAGAGGTATCATTGATATGTTTAGTTCCCTTAATTGTCGAATAGCCAAGACCTTGATACTTAGGATTGCCAATAATCTGCACTAATTCTAGGATACCCTGTTCATGTAGGCCTAATCCTTTGCCTTGATAATTCATCTGTTGAAATTTTTTTATTTGCAATAGGATATGATTTACCTTGAAACAATGTGCTAATCCTTCTTTGCTCTATTGTGGATCTTCAGAGGTGATAGCTTCTTCATTGATAAGATAGCTTTCCCTAAAAAAGGTAAGTGATCCAAGTTTATAAGTGATAGGACCCTCCATAAGTGGGATAACTTCCTGATTGATATCTTTGGCTTGATCTTGTGAAATATCATATTTTAATGCTTCTTCAAAAGGTGTTGATGATTCACTGTCCACGTAAAAGTCTCCCTCATTTTTGATATGCCTTCATAGGATGTTTCTGATTCACAACTTCTGTAGAAGCCTTGTTCATGACCCAATTTTGATATGTCTCTAGATTTTTGTATATCTTGATCATGTGTACAAATTTTGAGTAGGAGACTCTTGTTCCTTGGTAATGATATCAAGATTATGAGACTTTTGTTTTGAATGAAGATCATCTACATGTCCATTAGGAGTAATCATCTCATGGGTAGATGGAGGAATATGTGCTATATGGATATGATAATCATTTGCGACATCTTGTATAGATTGGAGAGTGTCCATTAGATCATTGTAGTATCTTGGAGATACAAATTCTTGATCTTGATTAATTTTGGAATTGCTTTTGACATGATTTGGATCAAGTTCTTGACATGGGTCAGTTTCAAAGGATGGATTGCTTATAAAGGGTTCTTGGATATCTTCATTAGGAATGGGAAGTGGCTTAATATCCTCTTGAGCTTTGAGTGGATTTGGATCAAGTATGGAGTTGAAGATTCCTTCAATATCTACAACCATAAGGTCGAAGGATGTTAATATGTCTTGGAAATGACAATTGCTAGACTTTGGTGAAAGATGTTGATCATGCTTTGGAATAAATTCTTGAGATATGTCCTCTAACTCATTAGGTGATGTAGAAACATTTTCAATATGATCATTGGTTGATGGATTGTAGATTATGTCAATAGGATCAAATAATTCTAACACTCCTTCAAATAGATCATTGTCGGATATTGTTGAGGGGTTTTGATCATAACTAAAAAATGACTCTTGATGTATGTTGAGTTGATCATCAGATGAGGTAGAAACATCTTCAAGGTTCCCATTGATGGATAGATCTTTATCGTTAATTTCAACAATTGTGGTGGAGAGATTGTCAATGTTTTCAACCATAGGATCAAATGATAACATTTCTTGAATCGGATCATTGTTGGGTATTGTTGGTGGATTTTGATCATGTTTGAAAAGTTACTCTTGATATATGTTGATTTGATTGTTGGATGAGGTAGAGACATCTTCAAGGTGCTCATTGATAGATAGATTTTAATAATTGTTTTCAACAACTGTGGTGGAGAGATTGTCATTGCTATTACTAGTGGTTGAATCCTGATCATTTTCCTCAATAGTTATTATTTCTTGATCAATAAAGTCTTGGATGATATTTTTGAGTTGAATACAATTTGATGTTTTATGAATATTTTCTCTATGATACTCACAATAAGATCCACGCCTATTCCAAGGGAAGTTTAGGACAAAGTTGAAAGCACTTACTTTTGGAAGAGTGATGAGTTTTGCATTAACTAGCTTTCTTAGCACTGATTTGATTGGCACTCCAAAAGGAGTGTATTCACGTTTGTGATCTTGTGATATTTGTGCTTGTTGAGGTGATTTTTGTTGTGATTGATCTTGGAGATGTGGTGATTGGTTTTGTTTTTGATGTTGTTGATCTTGATATCCAACCTCTTGACATTGGAGATATTGTTCTTGATGTGGTTGTGGACACAACTCAATGCTTTGATGACATGGCTTAACTAATGGGAGAGTGTATTGATTTTGGGGTGGAGATGTCTTTTGGTGCAATGAACCAACTATTTTGGTAAGTGTAGCAATTTGATCTCACAAAATTTGATTTTGACACCCTTGATATAGTTGATTTGGTTTTTGTTTAAGCAGATTTGAAATGTATACTTGTGGTGTTTGTATAGGGTCATGGACAATGTTTTGATTTTGGATGATGTTTAGATTTGGCATTATAGGTTGAAATTGAACATTGTTTTGGTTGGGAATCACATTACCTTGATTTAAGTAACTTTGATTTTGCATGGTGTTACCTTGACTTGGATTAACACATGGAGTTGTTAAATTTTTTTTTGGACTTTGAACAACATTTGTATGATTCACAAACATATCTATCCCAAAGTTTACCAAGTGTGGATTTGAAATGTTCATGTTTGGTAAACTTGTACTTGGTATATTCACCTTTGACATGTATGGATTTGGTGGGATAAGGTTGTTTTGTTGAAGACTCGTATTGATTGTTTGGTTGATAGATTTGTAGGTTTTGAATTTGATTTAAATCTATCATAGGGAAAGGTGTTCCAAAATTTAGATTGGGCATACTCACATTTTTTGTACCATTGAAGTTTGTAGGAGATAATGATCCCATGTATGGATTGTATAAATGTGAGTTTTGATAATCAATTGACATTGTAAGGATTTGATAGTTTGGTTGATTTAGACCACTCATGATGTAGGAATCAAGTTTATATTCTATGTTTTTCTTGTGTTTTGACCTTGTTGACCTCTAAGGAATTTAGGACCAATGATGAGATGAAGGATGAAAGTGGTGAATGATATGGGTGTTGAATTTTTAGGAACTTTGGATCAATGCTAGACTCTTTGATTTTGATTGTTTTGATTGGATAATGAACTTGTGAATCTGAAGATGTTGGACGTGACCTTAGGATGAACTGGTTCAAAGGGGTGCTAATTTAACTAGAGGTATGAGAAAGGATGCATTCTCACACTCCCAACTAAACAAGGTGATTTTGATGTGTTTTAAGGGTTAACCCAAGTCTAGAATTTTGTTTTTTCCAAAGCTCTAAAAGTTGTTTGTGGGATGGAGATGCTAAATGTTTGGGATGGATGAAGTGTTGGTTTTTGATCCTAGATGAACCTAAGAGGGACCTTGTTTACAAGACCAAGATAGTGAAGAACATGCTTTTCCCTAAGAGTAGTTCAAACCAAAAGACTAATGTTTGCATGGAAAACCATATGACCAAAAGATACCAAGCACATGTGTGGGGTTCAATTTGAGTTAATCTTGATTAATGACTTGATTTTTACCACATCCACTTTTCTTACTTAAGTTTCAAACTAAACGTCTATGTCTTAGCTCCTTTTCATTCCACAAGGTCCATTATGTGAAAATAAAAGAATTAAGGCCATAGTTTTCCTAGGTTGACTTTGGAGAGAAAAAATTGAGCTATGAGCTCAAATATTTAGAAGTCTCTAAGGATAAAATCCCTAGGGACAAGCAATAATATTGGGACTCTTCAAGGATATTTGTTCTTCCAAAGGGTTTGAAATTTTGATGACTTGTTGAATGTTTGTTTTCAATATTTTGGATTTCAAGCAATATGTTTGACTAGCTTGCAAATTGTACAACCCTAGGATAGAAAAACAATATTTGTTGAATTCCCACTTGGATTTCTCCAGCTGCACTTATTTAGAGCGGATGATTAGAAGCTTGAACACAATGGATCCCTTGCACAACACCCACTTCTACGGGTTAGCCAAGCTTCAAGTTCTCATGAATCTCCCATAACAAAATTTTCATCTCTACACCACAAGTATGTGGAATGGCTTCAAAATGACCATTCTTGCACCAACATATAGTAAGGATTTTGGCTTCTAAACAAATTGGTTCTTATTCAGGGTGATTGGGGGCATGGCACCTTGCGAGCGTCCAACAAGCCACTAAAGGTTTTAATCAATCCAAATAGGGGAACTTATACTTTGTACAATAGTACCTCATTCTGAAAGACATTGTACAACTAAGGCCTACATAACATGAGGACTTGACAGTTTAGTCTTATCCATTTATATACTAGTCTGAGTGAAAAACCTGTTGGAGTCACCTTCAAATTGGTCTTAGGTAGGCCCCTCTAAAGGTGAATAGTAGCGAGTAAGTACATCCATAGTTCGATCAATCTTTGTTTGCATGAACAAAGACAAAACACACGCTATGCCTTTTCTCACACTAGCAAGATTTGTTCAATATTAAAAAACCCAAATTTGAAATATGGAGGCAACCTTTTAGAGAACCTAATGCCACTAAAATGCTTTTGATTCTCAAGATTTCCATGAAGTGCGAGAGAAGTGCATACACATTCGAATGATAAGAGTTTGTAAAGAAGATTACAAACCAAAGCAAACACAAATTCTTTTTAATCCTCAAAGGCAATAAATGAGTTCCTTTTATATTACCAAATTTGAGTGTGAAAGTTTGTTCAATTTTTAGACCAAAATTGAAATTCTAGTAAGTGTCTAAGGTTCAATTTTATCCAACTTGACAAAGATTGAGTTGTAGGTTAATTTTAAGTCCAAATTGAATCTAGTTGGTATTAGGAAATGAATTATAGAAATTAAAACCCTAGATTATTACAAAAAGCATTGAAAAATGCTTTTAAGTCTTCAAAATTTGATCCTCCCATGCTTTCTCTATATGCGGCACTAGACTGCAAATGTGGCACTCTACAAATATCAAATGCGGCACTAAAAAGAAATGCGGTGCTCTGGTGACTGCAAAATCGGCGCTATGCAGAAACAGAGTGCGCGAATGCGACGCTATTACAAATGTGACACTATTACAAATGCGGCACTTTGCGGCAAGAATGTAAGACAAAAGATAGAGAGTGCATATGCGGCGTTAGATCAAAAGTGGTGTGACAAGGGTGTGCATATGTGGAATGATGTATCAAATGTGATGCTATATAACAAAAGTGATGCTCTGCGACGTCGCATTTGTAGAAAGGCGACATCGCGTTCTTGTACCTACAAAAAATGGGACAATCAAACAAATTTGAAGATGTTAAGTTGATCATCCCTCCTTCTTGCACCAAAATGTGAACACCTAACCTACACAAGCTAACAAGAGATCATTAAACAAGAGCTAAACATGTTAAAAAACCAAATCTAATGTCCCCTATGAGATTCTTTAGCCAAATTCAAGAGAAAACATGAAAATAACAAGAAACTAATGAAAGATAACATGTAAATCAAATTGAACTAGCTAAACCTCCATCCCATAGGGGGAGTGGTTCTCCTTTGATGTGGAAAGAATCCTTTCCAAATCCCTTTGATAAGCTTGAAGTGTAGATGATCCAATTATGAAAAAAGGCTATAATCTAGCTAAATTGCTTGAAAATGATGAAAAACTATGGAGTGAAATTCCTATAATGTTAATGCTCTAAGTTGTGGATCCATTTTATGAAAATGATGCCTCTATTTATAGAAGCCAAGGGTTGTAGAATGGAGGAAATTGGTGAATGTGGGATAAAAAGAGAGCCAATAAGAATGTGCCAATTGTCACAATTCTATTGGAGGAAGTTGGATCACATTTTGGGAAATATGTGAGTGGAGGATGGACGAGAAGTAAATGTTGATGGTTGAGAATTTGAAATTGGTGTAAGAGGAATTGAATGAGATTTGAGAGGATGTAAGAGGATTTGAAAGGTTGTAAGAGAAGTTATTGCAGATGTGAAAGATTTTTTGAAAATTTTTGGAGGGAAATTGAATAAGAGGTTGTTGAGAGGAATATTCCTTAGAATATGCCTTTGTGAGGATAATTAAGGTAATTAGATAATTAGAAAAAAATGATTTTATGTGCAACCTGGTTAGTTGACCATGGTTGATTTAACTCTTGAGGAGTTAAAAGCTGAAGGATTTGATAACGATGATTAGAAAGTTGATTTAGGATTAATTAATCTAGAATTAATTAATTGGAGTGAATTAGGAGATGTGACATTTGATTTGATTGATTTTTAATCAAATGAGAGGATTAAGAGAGGATTTAATTAAATGATTTGATTTAATTAAATATGATGAATAATTATTTGGAAGAAGGGTGAATTAATCCAATAAATTTAATTATTTGATTAATAGTTGAATTTGCTGAATTTAATTAAATAATGTTGATTATTCAATTAAGTGATCAATTTGAGGTGATTTAGGAAGAAACGGTGTTAGATAATTAGAATTAGATGCATAATATCAATCAGGTATTTTTCGGTGTCTACAATAACATATCATATTCTAACCCAAAAATCATATATACCAAATCTACCCACTCATGCCTACGTGAATAAATCTCCTCTTTTTTATGCACTCTACCCTATTAAGCATTAGGTTTGCAATCTTGAGTATTTTTTAAGAGAAAAATTCTTATTGCAGAAGTTAAAGAAATCATCAAGACTCAACCCAAACATGTCCATTACAATGACATTATCGTCACCTTCAATATGTCCAACTAATGTCTTTATCTTTGTAAAGATATTGTATATTTTTTTCATGTAGAATTTTATAATTAATCAAAAGTTTATTTTTATTATTTGATATGAGAGCACAAGTCTTTGGTTGGAACCTTTCTAGTTGAGAGCCAAAGGTTGAAGGATATCTATTTTTTCAAATTCGTATGGGGTATGATCCTAGTCTCATCCCTTATGATGTTGGAACCTTGCATCTAGCAATACTTGATCATTAGTGAGCTCATTGAGAATTATTCAACTTCACCAACAGACTAACGACCCATTAACATTACACTACTTTTAAAAAAATAAATAGAAAAATAAGGTGCATTGGATGTCCTAAGATTAAGTACACACAAGCTATGGATGAGCAGGTGGAGCCAATGTGCAACATCTATGAATGGATGGACATAACCTTACTTTCAAGTTATAAATTTCCTTCACTGGCAACAATGTATGGTCTAAGTGATTACAATATTTCATTAGGAACAACATTGGAAACTCCAAAGATTATGAACTTTTTGAGTGTATGAGGACTCAACTATGACTAATATTGTCTATGCTACACTTAATGGGTTAAAACTAGGCTACAACTAGTAGAAACACTTGGGGAAGTTTAGACCAAGGAAATGTGTTAGCACAAGCCCAACAACATAAATATTTATAGAAACTTGCATTGAAATTTAGAAATACAACATTTAAATAGGTTAGAGAATAGCAACAAGAATTGGACACAATTGTGCAATCCATGTAGCAAAACGTCGTCATTTGTGAGGCACCAATTCCAATCCATGAGCTTCTTAGAAATGTTCTTGAATATATAAACGACTAGTAACCCTAGGGAGGACCTTCTTACTTCCCATCAATGATCATGTATTCCAACATATTAGCCAATGTAGGGCTTAACATAACATTTTGAACAAAATACCAAACATTTTAAATACAATTTGCATAATATGATTGCACTTACAAACTTGTTTCTTTGTTTAGTAATCATGAAGGTAAGTGGCTAGATTCATATAGTAGAAACATGGATATTGCAAATTTAAGGAACCTAGATATAATATGACATGTATATCTCATCTCCACTTGTGCTGATCTGACATGCATTTCTCATCTCCATTTGTGCTACAACCTTTCATCCTCTTCCCATATTCATTGTTTTGATACCACTTTTAGAATTAGATTGCAACCCTTCCTCCTCCTATCATCATGGTTTTGATATTACTTACAACAATTTATATTATTTCAGTAGATTAATTAAAGAATGCTTACAAATGAGCCTTTATAAAGACACACACTTTGATTATCATATAAGAAAATTCAAGTATTGTTGGTGATATGACCTATAAGCCCCAAATCCATAAGGTTTGATAATCTTCTAGGTGCCAAGGGTACCAAACCTGTGAAGATCACCACAAACTTGTCTTTAGGTTGGGCAACTAAGGACCAATGGTTGATGTGGGTAAGACCTCATTCACTTATGGCTCTGCAAGAGCAAGGGGGTTTTCCCTAAGATGTTGGATTGATGGTTGAAAGGCTAAGATATTACCTGACAACAAACAATACCCGATGCATAGTGTATCCCAATATTGGTGTTGTAAGTGTGAAAAAGTAAATAAGTAAAAGAACTAAAAACACTTCTTAATGAAACATTATATCAAGATTTAACATGAATTAAACTAATTTAAAAGCACAAAAGCTTGAAAGCATCTCATTGTCTCCTATCTCCAAAGATTTATCAAGTCACAGAGGGCTCTCAGATTTGTAAGCATCGTAAATATTAAAATTCCTATCTAGAGAATGGAATTGATGCTAAATGTAATGATGTGATGATTGATTATGAAACTAAAAAACTATGATACTACTGTAATCTATTATGACATGGAACCTGATGGATGAAAGCTACAGTAAAACTATGATGTTTCCATGATGTGAATTCTACATGCTTATGGTTGCTATGATGCTAAAATACTATTGCTATTGCTATTGATATGATTTCTTGATTGCTATGAATGATGCAGAGTAAGTTTGCACAAAGATTCAAGGGTCCATTCTTTGCTTCAAAAGGCTGTATTTATAAATTTACAACAGTTTTGCATAGGGGCAACACAACAAAGGTTCAATCTTGAGATTTTGAAGGGTGAGAGATGAAGAAGTTGGAGCTGATGAAGGGAATGGTTTCTCCCCATGAAAACATCAGGCAAGATGATAGGAAAGATCAAAGGAAGAAGATTTGAGAGATTGATTCAAATTTGTCTCCAATTTGTCTCCACAGCTTCCTGTGAATACCAGTTGAAATAAATTCGATTTTGGAATATCAAATTTGGTAGGTGAGTGAATAGAGGAATTTGCTTTATGCCTTTATTTAAATATTTTGATTTATTTAAATTAGCAAAAAGGGAATAAATAATTTAATAAAACAAACTATAGAAGTTGTTTATTAAATTAAAATAGAAGGAATATGATAATTAAACAATAAAGTGTAAAACTTTGTTTATTTAATTAAGATTGAAATGATGTAATAATTAAATAACACCAACTATAGAAGTTGTATAATTAATTAAAATTTGAAGAACAACAAAATTAGAGTGTGAACTATAAATAAATATTTCTATTTATTTAATAGTAGAAGAAATTAAGATAATTAATCAAATAAAGCGTATTTAATTAATTTGATTATCCAGAATATTTTTAGGTGTATACATTTTTCCCCTCTTTGAAGTGATGTGTTTACGTATTGCTTCAAAGAAAATTTTGGTGCTAGTATCGACAATTTTTTTTTTCAGTATGCCCGAGACATGATTTTCAGGTGATTGATGGACCCTCGAATCTTTGTGTAAAATTACTTTGCAACATTCATAGCAATCAAGAAATCACATCAATAGCAATAGCAATAGTATTTTAGCATCATAGAAATCATAAGCATGTAGAATTCACATCACAACAGTATCATAGTTTTATTGTAGCTTTCATCCATCAGGTTTCATGTCAGAATAGATTACGGTAGTATCATAGTTTTTTAGTTTCATAATCAATCATCACATCATTGCATTTAGCATCAATTCCATTCTCTAGATAGGCATTTTAACAGTTATAGTGCTTACAAATTCGAGAGCCCTCTGTGACTTGATAAATCTTTGGAGATAGTAGACAATGAGATGCTTTCAAGCTTTTTGTGCTTTTAAATTAGTTTAATTCATGTTAAATCTTGATATAATGTTTCATTATGAAGTGTTTTTAGTTGTTTTTAGTGTGATGATGTGTTTTTAGTTGTATGGTGGTCTCATTTTTTGTGCATTTTTTGGATTTTTAAATTTTCAATTCTTTTAGCACTTTTAATTTTTCGTTGTAGCACTTTCATTAGGTGTTTTAGCACTTCAAAAACTTTAGCACGTAGGGTTTCTATTTTAGTGCTTAGGTATAGAGTTTTAGCACTTTGAAAACTTTAGCGCATAGGATAACTGTTTTAGCACTTAGGTAGGATAAAATAGCTCTTTCAAAACTTTAGCACTTAGAATAGATTGTTTAGCACTTAGGCCTTCTGTTTTAGCGCTTTGACCCGAAGTTTTAGCGCATTGACCCAATAAAATAGCCCTTTTGGTGAAATAGCACTTTGAACCCCTGTTATAGTGCTTTTGACTGATGAAATGGCACTTGTTATGATTTAGCACTTTGAATGCCTATTTTAGTGCATCCATGTCAGTTTTATGAAGTTTGTCAAACTTGTCCTTGATTTTTTCAATTTTCGATCATGTTAGCCATTGGTTTGATATGATTGATTATCTTGATCAAATAGATGATGTTCGACCTCATGGTAGGCGAGGTATAATGTTTGATTGATGATAATTATCCTCATGATAGGCGAGGAATAATTATAATTTGATTGATGAACCTCATGATAAGCAAGGTTGATTTGATGCATTGATGATTGACCTCATGATAGGGGAGGTACAATTTAAGATTGATGATTGACCTCATGATAGGTGAGGTTCAATGATGCTTTCTCATGAGATTTGATCAAAATTATCACCAAGAGCTGATTAGATTTGATAGGATAATTGATGTTTGATGATTGACAAAGAGTCTGATTTTGAATATTTCTTGATAATAGGAGTCGTTGGAGAACCTTCAGGTTTGAGAGCGATTCCCATGGACTTTTGATTTGATACCATAGTTACCGCAACCTGATACAATAGTCATTGTTCGTTGTTAATTATCTTCTCTATTATACATGCCCTAGATTAGGATTAATTGGGGTCTGTTGACAACACTAGCCGAGAGATGGAATAGTGAGCATAACACCTTTCACCTTCCTACCGGTGAGATGACAGTCACCCCAGAGGATGTCTGGAGGATCTTGCAGATACTAGTTGTGGGTGACATTGTTGTATACGATTCATTGGAGTAGGGTGAAACTGATGCTCTTTAGAGGGTGTTTCAGGATGATCAGATTGCTGGAGAGTGGATTCCATGGCGTGAGATGGTCGATGCATATGCCACTTTTCCCACAGTGCTTGCTGGTTTTATCGAAGAATTTCTTTGTCTTGATCGCAGGTCAAAGGGATTCTCTATTGGTTGGGGCTGAGTACTGGAGAGTATGGTCATTCATGGGACCAAATTTTCTTGGGGCATGTGCATGCTTTCCCACCTATATCATGATTTACATTTAGTTGTGTATCTTAGAGGTTGGAGTTTATCTGTCGGTGTCACTTTGCTTTAGGTATGGGCGTGGGAGAACATAGCTATCACACGTCTAGTGCCAAATAGACAAATACCACCTACGAGACCATATGTGTTCAGATATGTTGGCCGCCTTACTCAGTCCAGACTGGGTAAGTTAGAGTATTGGAGGAGAGTGATTGATGACATAGAGTCTGTGACATGGCGTCCATACCTAGATTGTGATCATTGGGATGAGGATGATATTCAAGTGCCTTTTCTCTGTCAGTCAATGATATTGATTGGTCAGACTCATTGGGTTCTAGAGATATTTTTGATCAAATGAGTGTATAGATAGTATGGCATGGTTCAAAGTATGCCCTAGGGTGCTACTCATTACGCCCGTCGTCAGCCAGATTCTGCAGATTGGGGGCCTGGTTTTTCATATGATGCTATTGTTTAGGAGTTTCAGTCTTTGCAGCCATTTGAGTGGGATATCCATCTTGACATTATTGAGCCACTGGTTACAAAAAATTATGCCAAGTTTCTGGCTTTGCATCCTTTTCCACGTCTTACTATTCTTGATGAGCTTGCCCCATTACCCGCAGAGGAGGATGTTGTTGTTGCACATGGTCGTAGGCGGAGGAGAGAGGAGGTTGAGGTGGACGATGTGGATGTTGAGGAGGATGTTGGTGAGGAGGAGGATGTTGGTGTGGAGGAGGATGTTGGTGTGGAGGAGGATAGTGGAGATAAGAGTAGTGGGGATGAGAGTAGTGGGGATGATTATAGATTTGACAATGGAGAGGTTGTAGGTGGGTTGGGTCTTTCCTTAGATTTTTCAGAGGAGACAGTGGTTCGTAAGAGGAAGGCAGTGAGGGATGTTTCAGATCAACTGTAGATAGCGAGCCTTCAGTGTAGTTAGAGACTGTTCAGGAGCAACTTCTTCAAGCTCAAGGTTTATTAGAGAAAATTCAAGCTTAGATGCAGGCACATGTCTAGTTACATGCAAAGGCTTTATCTTTAGTGCAGGCTCAGTTGGATACGACACAGTCACAAATTACAACATTGATAGTTGAGAGGGATGCTGCTAGGAAAAATACAAGGGAAGCCTAGGCTTAGATTGCCTCCTTGACAGTCGAGAGGGATGCCGCCAGGTTTACAGTAGAGGGTGCTCAAGCCACAGCCGAGAGATTAGAGAGACTAGAAGATGGTACTTCCCTAGTAGATTATATGCAAGAGGTTTCTCGTATTGGTGGGGAGGTGGAGTACTATGGAGGGAGATATTATGATGTCATCTCCTCTGAGCAGAGAGTGAGCTATAGGCAGTCCCGATCTGGCAGGACTCATTCTAGGACTGTCAGTGCGGTGTGACACAACCTCCTCAGAGAGACCCCAGAGATCCTAGTACATTTGGTGGTGGTTGAGGGACCCATCCTACTATGCCTGCACCGTCTGGAGCCAACAATACTTAGCTTTAGATGTGATTCCCCTTTATTATTTGAGATGATGTACATTCCGATTACAACCATTTTTTGATGATATATCTCTCTTCATTTTAGACATCATTGTATACTTGACATTATTATTATTTTGATCTATATGATATGCAGTGGACTCTTCGATCCATATGTGTTCTACATGATTATCTGATGAATGCATTTACTTTTATGTTCTATATGGTTATGTGATGATTTATTTATTATGATGTTATGGATGTAGATTATATCATGATGATATGCTATGATGTATGCTATTTTATTATGATGATGTATAATGATGATATATGGATGATGTATGGATGCATGATGTATGGATGATGTATGGATTCATGATGTATATATATGATGATTTAATTACATATATGATGTGCTGAAATGATATACGATATGCGATGTAAATGGGATGTGTGTACTTTTATTTTGGTGTAAATGCGAATATATGATGTAATAAATGGATAAAAATGATTTATGATATATGATGCAATAAATGATTGTATGCTATGTGATATGATTTGATGGATGAATGGAAAATGTGATGATAGAGATTTATTTTTGAGATTTTCTTTATGGAATATTTTATGTTATATGAAAAATATAATATGATGAATGCAAAATGATTTGATTCAAATGTATGAATGAGGAAATGATGATTAAATGCTTTCTAATGTATGCAAATGAATATGATGATGCAACTATATGATCATGATGATGTTTTTGTTAACGTCAAGTATACTCAATCTATTTATGAGAAAAGATAATCGTTAATTGAATCCTTCATGAGCTTTTGTAACAAACACTCTACATATGTAATACTATTATGAATGCAATCTAATTTAACCATGTAAATCTACATGCAAATATTGGCATTTTAACAGTCTTTGTATTGTGCTTTGTATCATTACAGAGCTTTTAAAATGTTGAAAGTGAGTACAAGCATCAAAGGTATAATGTAAACCAATGATGGCCTAAGTACTACTTTCATGATTTTTGATCTTGTAAGCGAACACAAGCATCGAGGTATAATTAAACCAAGATGACCTGAGCATTTCTTGCATAAAACAAACAAGAATTAACCACTTTCCTATGTGAATTGGAATGTCATTCATGATACTTTGTAGAGCATTTCCCATGACAATTCACACAATAATTATGATTAATTCACAAACAACAAATAAAGAAAAATACCATTCTCCTTTGCTTCTCTAGTTCAATACATCATCGAGTTGCTCTAAAGAAATGATAGCAATGATCAAAGTACAATATATCCAACTGTTGCTTAAAGTATTTCAATCATTATTCAGATTAGATCATCCATCCCGATTTTATGGTTTTTTGTGATTTTCAAGATTTTGACCAAAGACCTACCTTAAAGACCTATCCTAGGGGCCTCGGGGGCTGATCAAAGATTATCCTTGCCTACATTATACACGTAGAGACCACGTAGTTTTACTGACACAAACTCATGTTTTTGGATTTTCGATATTGACCTTTTTGACATGTTTTTGGATTTTTCGATGTGATATGGATGTTTGATGCATTTTTGATGGTGATTGATGTTCCATGTTGGGTTGTGTTTCGATCGTTGTTTTTGTTGCTTTTTTCCTGCCGTTGTTTGTCCATTTGACTAAGCTCGATGTTTTATTGCCCCCAATGATGTTTAGATGTTGCCCCCACGCTAGGGTGAGACATGACCATGTGATTTGATATGATAATGGATGAAAAATGATGATGGTGAAAGTAACGACCATGACATGCATCCAAATAGATGGGAGAGTTGATTCGAATCACAAATAGCGCCTGTTTCCAGGTTTTCGCTACATATTTTTATTGCACCTTTTCTGTCTTTTTGATTTTTGATTTTTCTATTTTTATAATTTTTTTGTATTTTTTTGTTACCAGGACACCTGTTTGCCAGATTTTCATCAAGGTAGCCATTTTCAGAAACTAATTCATGCACTAGGTGATTTAGGTATAGAATTTTTTGAGATGGATACTGTTGATAGGTTCATCAAACAAATCCCCTTCTGGTGTAGATAATTGATATGTTCCTGATCCATACATTGATATGATTACAAAGGGACCTAGCCAGTTAGGTTCAAACTTCCCTTTCTTTTCTCTATCCTACTGATTCCTAGGGTTTTCCTTTAGGACCAAGTCTCCAACTTGAAAGACTCTAGGTTTTACCCTGTGATTGTAGCTCCTTGACATTCTTTGTTGGTATGCTTTCAAATGATTGACAGATTGCTTACGACATTCATCTAGTAATTCTAGTTCCTGTAGCCAAGAGACTCTGTAAGCCTCATCTGTAATGATACGCTTTAGTGAGACATGAAGTGATGGTATTTCTACCTCAATGGGTAGGATGGCCTCTGATCCATACACCAAGGCATATGGTGTAGCTCCTGTTGGTGTTCTAATGCTGGTTCTGTAGGCCCATAGTGCAGGATTGAGTTGAACATGCCAATCACGTCCAACATTGTTAACCGTTTTCTTTAGTATTTTTAGAATTATCTTGTTTGAGGCCTCTACTTGGCCATTTCCCTATGGATAGTACGATGTTGAGAAACGATGTTGGATATGGAATTTTTCACATAATTCCTGGATGTCTTGGTTTTTAAACGGCCTACCATTGTCTGTGACAATGGATTGGGGTACCCCGTACCGATAGATGAGGTAGTTGAGTATGAAAGATGAGATCTATTTTCTAGTGATAGTTGTTAAAGGAATTGCTTCTATCCATTTTGTAAAATACTCTGTTGTGTGATGATGAACTTGTGCCCATTAGATGAAGAAGGATTTATTTTTCCTACCAGATCCAGTCCCCACTGACAAAAGGGCCATGTTGATGTGAAGGGTTGTAACTCTTGTGCTGGCACATGAATTAGATTACCATGAATCTGACATTTCTGACCTTTTTTAACAAAGTGATAAGACTCCCTTTCCATATTTGGCCAGTAATATCCCAAACGGAGGAGTTTCTTAGTTAGGGTCATCCCACTTGAATGGGTTCCACAAATACCTTCATGGACCTCTTGTAAGGATGTTTCAGATTCATGATGTTCCAGGCAGCGAAGAAGTGTACCATCTAGACCTCGATGGTATAGGAATTCAACAATCAACGTATGTCACACAGATTGATAGATAAAGTTACATTTTTGGTTTCTAGAGAGATTAGGGGGGAGGATATTATCCTTGAGGTAAGTATAGATTTCTCCATATTGTGAGGTTTGAATGTCAGTTATTTGGCATATGGTCTACAAATCAGGATTTTTGTATGTAGGGTTAGATACTTGTTCCACCATAAACTCATAATGACCTTTCTTTTTTTGGTAATTGCAAGAGGGAAGCAATTGTTGCCATGACATCTACAACTTTGTTCTTTGTCCTTGGTATTTGCTCAAACTTGATATCCAGGAAGTAATTTTTAAGATCATCTATCATTTTTTTGTAAGGCATGAGCTTTTCATCCTTTGTCTGATACTCATCATTTATCTGATAGATGACAAGCTGTGAGTCCCCATACACTTGCATTTCTATGATTTTCCATTCAATAGCTACTTTGATGCCAATAATCAATGCTTCATATTCAGCTACATTGTTGATACATGGAAACATTAGCCTATAGGATCTTGGGATGGTGTTCCCTTGAGGTGTGACAAATAGAATTCCCGCACTAGACCCTCTTTGTGTGTATGATCCATCAAAATAAAGCCTCCATTGTTGTGTTGTAATATTCAGGATGTCTACATTTGGAAATTCAATGTTCATTAGATGATGATCCTATAATGGAGCTTCAACTAGTTGATCTACTATTACCTATCCTTTGATGGCCCTCTTGTCGACATATTGGATGCCAAACTCGCTCAAGATCATGACCCATTTTTCCAGTCTCCCTGTTAGAGCAGCTTTACTGAGTAGATATTTCAATGGGTTTATTTTCGCTATGAGCTTGATTGTATGAGTCAACATGTAGTGTCGCAATTGTTGGGTTGCAAAGACCACTGCCAAACAATCCTTCTCTATGAATGTGTAGTTTATTTCATATCCATTGAGTGTCCTGCTGATGTAGTAAATAACTTGTTATTTTCCTTCAGAATCCTCCTATGCCAATAGAGATCCTAAAGATATGTTAGTTGTTGAGATATACAGTAACAGTGGTCTCTCTGCCATAGGTGGCATGAGTATTGGAGGTGAAATCAAGTATTGCTTAATTTGGTTAAAAATTGTTTCACAGTCATGATCCCACTTGAATGAAACATTATTATGAAGTAGATGATTAAATGGGTGACTCTTGTCTGCCAGCTGGGAGATAAATATACTGATGGATTGCAACCTGCCTTGTAGGAACCATAATTGACTGATATTTTTAGGTGGCGACATCTCCATTATTGCTTTAACCTTAGCCGGGTCCACTTCAATACCTTTTTCTGATACTATGTAACCAAGGAGCTTGCTGATGTTACCCCAAACACACATTTCTTTGGGTTCAACCTGGCATTGAACTTTTCTGGTCTAGTGAAAATTTTATCTAGAATCTCCATATGTCCTTCCCTTGTGTATGATTTTGCTAAGATGTAATCCACATAATCTTCCATGAAAGTATGCATCATGTCGTGGAAAATAGTTGTCATTTCCCGCTGATATGTTGCACCCGCATTTTTCAACCTGAAGGGCATGACATTCCAACAGAATGTACCCTAAGGAAAAGTGAATGTCATCTTTTCTTGATCTTCAAGTGCTAGTTTTATTTGATTATACCCTGAGAAGCCATCCATTAAAGATAACATGGCATGCCCTACTGTTAGATCAACAATTATGTTAATGTTAGGTAAAGGAAAATCATTCTTTGGACACGCCTTGTTTAAATCTCTGAAATATGTGCATATTTTGATGGTATTATTAGGTTTTGATACTGGCACAATATTTGAGATCCATTCTGCATAATCTATGGACATGATAAATCTTGCATCCAACAATTTCTTCAGCTCAACTTTAACCATCAAGGCATTGTGGGGATGCATCTTTCTCAATTTTTGTTTGATTGGTTTGATTCCTTTTGGTAGCGATAGATGGTGCATGAGGAGATCCGGATGCAATCTTGGAATATCAAAATAAGACCATGCAAAATTGATGTGTCGCTCCTCAAAGAATTTGGTGAATGCAGGTTTCTCTTGTTCTGTCATGGGCGCTGCCAGATGTAGGATCTTTTCCTTTTCAGTTGTTCCTAGATTTATAGACTGTGTTGGTTCTACTAGTACTGATGATCTGTCATGGTAATGCTCTAGGAGGGTGTCAAATCTTCCATCCTTTAGTGCCTCAGAAAGGTTTTCACTGTTAGATACATTCTTTATTTTTTCTTTTTCAAAATCTAATGTTTCCTTTGAAAGGTTTTCACCATTAGATTTATTTTTCCTATTTTCATTTTTTCAACTGGAAGATTTGGCACCCTCCTGTTGTGAAGCGTTGTTATGAGTGTTATGGATAGAACTTGTATTAGGTTCTTCACTACAAAGATAGTTTATGATGGCATCATCATTTGAAAAGAATGATAAATGAATAAGTTTGGTAGGTTCCTAGTCAATAAGTTCGGGATGCCTCAAGGGTAATAAGTATTAGTTTGAGTAAGGTTGATAGCTATAAGTGTTCTGATGGATAGGTGGTCAAAGTTGTCAGTAGGAAGGTTGAGGTCTATGATAGTACTCACCTCCAAGTCGTCTGTCTCACTCAATGTCTGATCGTCCTCACTTGAGTCATCGATATTTGTTGATCCTATTACAAATGGTCTATTTCCTAAACTTTGTCCCTCCTTTCATAAGGGTGTATATGTTTGAATGACATCAATTTGATTGTCAGTGTATGATGTAGTAGATAAATGATCCCATTCATATTCATTTGAATCAGTTTTAGAACCATCTCTCATTTGTATAATCTTTTCTACCACTTTCTGAGTTACTTCCTCTTTTGTTTCCCCTATGTAGCCTAATCCTGTTTTGTCTTTAGGCTATAGTGTTAGAGGTTGAATAGGTTCTATAATACCATCCTTCCTCTTTCCAATTGGTCCTTGGCCTTCATATCCCATTTTCTATAAGATAGCCTTCCCTTTTCCATACTGATCTATTTTGATGCTAATACTTGTTGATGTTGAGGCTTCTTCATCCTTGTATAGCCAATTGAGAATGGCTTTGTCTTTTGATTCATCTTCAAGGGTACCTGCTTTAACAAATATTTCATTTAGAGTCATGATTGGTTGTGATGAACGTGGTGTATTTGATGTGGGCTGTCCATATGATTTTGGTGATGGTAGCAATTGTGATAGACACAAAGATTGCTCAAGAGAATATTCTCCTAAGCCTTTGTCCTTCAACTGGACCTTGTCTACAAATTGTTGTGATAACTCATTTATAGGACCTTCAGTGTTTGATAAAGTTGTGTCTACAATGGTTATTTCCTTTGCTTGATCCTTCTTCTCAACCCATTTAGATATGAAATTGGGTTGTCTTTCACCACTGGATGAAGTGGAAGTGTTGAATTCTCTATTGTGGGGTACCAGAGTGTCTTGATTTGCTTTTAGCATGTTGCAAGTCTGTGGATTATTTTTGTCAGCTGATATTGTGACCTCCTGTCTGTTGACTGGAAATTTCAAACATTGATGGTATGTTGAGGGTATCGCTTGCATTTCATGGATCCATGGATGACCCAAGAGTATGTTATATGTTAGATCCTTGTACAACACTTGACAAACAATGTTTTTGACAATCGGTCCTCCTTGAATTGGAAGTACAATCAGCCCCTTTGAAGACCTTTCCTCTTCATCATATTCCTTTATTGTTATCTTTCTTCTGGCATCAATGGCATTGTCAGAATAGCCTAGTGCATGAATTAGTTTCAAAGTACAAATATTTAATCCAACTCCACCATCTATTAAGACATGCTTGATGTGGTATATATGGATTAGAACCTCTATATGCAAGGCCACATTTTTTGGGTGATTTAGTGACACATCATCTTGTTCGGAGAACGACATACAATGAGGTGTGGTAATATGTTCCACGATAGCTTGGAATTGACAAACATCCACGTTATTGGGCACCGTTGTAGCTACTAGAGCCTGTTCTAGAACTTCTTTATGTGATGGTGAAATTTTGAGAAGTTCCAGAATGGATATTTGTACAAATATCTTTTGTAATTGGTCCACAATGTTGTATTGATGCAATGGGGGAGTAGTGTTTTTAGATGAGACTCCTTTTAGTACTACTTTGGACTACCCCCTTGTTGTTACATTGAGTTGTTGATGGTCTTGTGTTTCCCTGATCTTTAGGACATTGATTTGATTGTCAGATGTGTTTGTGTTGGGTATCATGTTCAGGGATTCAATGTCATTGATGTTTGTGTCATCTAATTGATTATCAATGTCATTTTTATCAACCTCAGAAAGGAAAAGAATGGTGGTGTCATAGACATAATTTATAATTTTTCCTTTACCACTTGAACAAGAATCTCCTTTTTCATAGTTGGGTAATGGATTTGTAAAAGCACTATGATCATTGTTTGTTTGATGCCCTTCGAAAAACACCTTCTTTGCTTCGATCAAGTCTTGTATTAAATGTTTTAATTGAATACATTCATTTGTTTTATGTCCCTTATTCTTATGAAAGTTTCAATAATCAGCATCGTTCCACCAGGATGGTTTTACCTTTCGCTCCCAATTTCATGCTTTTGGTAGAGTAATCAGTCTATTTGTAATGAGCTCTCTCATTGCTAATTCCAAAGTTTTTCCTCATGGGGTAAATCTCCATCGATTGTATTTTCTTTGATATGATGGTCGAGATTCCCCATTGTTGGTGTTATTGTTTTGAGTAGTGCTTTGATGATTGTTTTGATTTTCATTTTGATTTGTTTTGACAGTTGTTGCTGTCAAATTGAATACTAGTTTTGTATTTTGGATGTCGGTTGTAGCATCATTGCTTCCAATATTTCTATTTTTCTGCCAAAATTTAGGCTTGTCATTGTTTCCATAGTGATTTGCGTTGTTTGGTGTATCACTGTAGTGATTAATCACTCCTCGTTTGACTAGGGCTTCTTCAATTTTAAGCCCATTCTCAATTACTTTTTCAAATGTTAGGGGACATTACAGTTCGAGTCTATAACTCATCTGATCATTTAAGTTGTCGATAAATAAGTCAATCTTCTCCTCTTCAGGTATAGATTGAGGATATCTAGTGAATAAATTTCTCCAACATTGTAAGAATGATAGGAATGTCTCATCCTTTTTCTATTTCAGGTTATACAGATCTTTTATGGTTACGTCATGTTGTATGTTGAAGGAGAATTGAGAGATGAATTTGTTGACTAGTTCTTCGAAGGATCAAATCCCTGGTTGTAACTTGGAAAACCATTCAATACAATGGGCTCCCAAACTCCTAGGAAATAACCTCATGAGGTAAGTATCTTCTTGTGCAAACTCGAGGCTCATTGTTCTGAATTCCCTTACATAGTCAATCGGGTTTGATTTTCCATTATATTTGTCATATTTAGGAAATTCACAATGTCTAGGGAAAGGCATCATATCCACACTCGGATGAAAAGGGTAAGGAAAAATGTCCTGTAATAAATATCTCTTGGTGGTTCCCATTTGCATATTCTGAATCTGTTGCTATAGATTTTGCATTTGAGTTGTTAAAGCAACCACTTGATATGTGTCTTGGGTGTGATGTGGTTCTGTTTCATTTCTTCTAGGGGTTTCCTTTAATCAATTGATGTCGAAATCCTTTGGAAGTTTGTCACCTAACTCTGCTAACATCAAGAGATATTTCTCCATGTCTTGTTCTAAGACCTTTTCCACAAATTTATGAAAATTTGGATCTTGTTGGGTGTGTTGTATATCTTCTTGTGTTATTTCGTTGGTATCATTTTGTTGGAATCGATAAAAGGGGTTTTCTTCAGTCATGTTTGGATTTCAATTTCCTTCTCTCTAAGTTTTTGTCTTTGCAACCTTGTCAAGATTAGCATACAATTTTTTTTTTGTTTTCACTAACTTGGATCTTCTATGTGTGATTAGTGTCAATTTGATTTTAACGAAGCCAAATATAATGATATATTCTATTGATGAGGCTAATTGGAAAATCTGATTACCGAGTTTTGTTTTGTGATGGTAGGATGTTAGAATCCTGATGAGGAAATTTGACTCAATAATCTAGATTTGTTTTGATAATTTGACACTTTGTATTTTGCAAGATTTGGGTTTATGTTTGAAAATGATTTGACTTGTAAAAACCTACTTTGTTTCAGGTTTTTGGGACACTGTTTAAACTATGAAATGTTTCTGACTGGTAAAAACTTGAGTTTCTGATGGTAACAAATTTGATAAATGTTTTTGAAAGGTCTCTATTTTTTAGTTTTGTGGAAGCGCTAATACAGAGGGTCGATGCACTGAAATGGAATGTAGAAGCGCTGTCAAACAGAGTAGAAGCGCTAAAACAGACCACTGATGCGCTGAAAAATTGGTAAATTTTGACATTGGTAATGTTTGACAGAAGTGCTATAAATTTGATTAGAAGCGCTGAAAAAGATGGCAAAAGTGCTATTTTTGACTGTTGAAGTGCTAAAAGATAGTGCATAAGCATTAGAATAGATTGTAGAAGCACTATGACACTAATTTTTTGAATCTAACAGAGTTTTCTTTACTGTTGACAGAAGTGCTATAATATGTGGCAAAAGCATTGAAACAAATGGCATAAGCATTGTTTTTGACTGTTGAAGCACTAAAAGATAGCGCATAAGCGCTAGAATAGACTGTAGAAGCGCTATTTTGTTTATTGCCAAGTAGGGGGTTGTAATATGGGTCTCTCAACTGCTATGTACACTTTCTCTTCTTCTTTGTCTAAGACTATGGATGTTGTGAGAAATTGATGGGGTGTTTTGTTCTTCTAAAAAATGAACGTTCTCAAACTACTGATGATGTCGGTTTGAGTACCTTCAATGTGTACGCTACCTGGCTGAAATATTGGTGTGGTTAGCCCTGGTTGTTGAACGAGAGCTATGGGTCACCAAATGGTCATAAGGTATGTTGTATTGTGGCATCAACACCTTATCGCAATGTTATTCACTATCTATTGCTAGGCAGGAGGTAGTAACATGGGTCTTCCTACTGCTATGTTTACCTTTTCTTCTTCTTCGTTCAAGATGATGGATGCTATGAGAAATTGATGGGGTGTTTTGTTTTCCTCAAAAATGAATGTTCTCAAGCTGTTGATGATGTCAGTTTGGGCACTTTCAATGTGCGTAAGGCTAGGTTGTATAATAGGTGCTATAAGGCTTGGCTATTGAATGGGAGCTGTAGGTCACCAAATGGTCATAAGGTGTGGTGGTAACTCCCTAATTTTGGATGACAAACCTAATGTTTCTAAGTTTTGTCTATTGTAAGAACTGATTTGGCCTGTTAGAGTATTCTATGGTGGGTTGCGGGATAAAGGATTGACGAATAGGTTGACTACGGTTAGGTTCCTGTGAAAGAGATCTTCTCTAAAAATAGGCTTGTGAATACAAGGGCTCTAAAGCATAATCATCAGTGTAACCCCTAGCGAAATCATGAAACCTATGGATGAAAGTTCTATGATGAAGCAAAATCTTCCTACTTTGATACAAGAAATGCCTTCTTTTCAAAAGGTTTTTGTAACTAAGTGGTTTCTTTGGTTTTTTGATTCTCTTGGCAAGGGATTTCTTAACAAACTTTATGGTTTTCCAATCCCTAATCATATATTTCTCAGTTTGATTTTGTTCAAGTTGTATTTTTTAGGATGATCTTTTATCTAGATTTTAATGATTTTGAAATACACAACAATCAAATGTAGACAATTTTTATTAAGAGTTAAAATCTAAAAAAATAGTGTATATTCAAGGATCAAATAGATCCTTCTTGATTTTCATAGGTTTATTGACAAAAAGACACTTCAGACATACTCTTAAGGAAAAGTAGGTCATCATTATACTCAATCAACCCATAGCTTAAAATTGCGTTGAATCACACAGCCGTGTCACCCCCTAAAGGGCGCTCGTGTTTTTGTCTTTTCCAGGTGTGTACTCAAGGTTAGAATTCTCGATCCCCTGAGCAAATGATCCTTGGCAATTATATGGTAGTGTCTTGGGGGTAGATTCTTCCCTTCCCCGACACTGCTAAGTATTACAATGTTTGAAAACTGACAAGTTGGATACTACACTATGGTTTGTAGATAGGGTTTCCGTTCGGAGCGGAAATAATAAACTCCCTTAGGAGACCTCCCAATATTTAGAACAAATATTTTTGGGATGGTTATGTTGTACACTTCTGGTAAATGTGGATTTATCCAGATTTACTTTTATTTTATAGTGGGTTGGAAAACTTGTCTTTGGTTGTTCCCACTCAGGTCGTTCCCGTAGGGTGAGTACTTTTTCCCACTATGACAGGCCTTCTAAAGGATTTAATAAAGTTGGAAATGCATAAAATGAAGTATGAGTCTGGTGTTTTGATCACCCTGTTTAAGGGGAGAGCATATGCCTCTCACCGCACAAGCATAGAAATCAATTGTTCAATTTTTAGAGCCCAAACGACAATTTTCTATGTGAAGATGTTGCTTCACAATGAAGATATTGCCTCACAAAAAGAGATGGTGTTCATTTTTAATGCCAAATTGAAATGTTTGGTGACTATCCTAGGTTGATTCATTTTAGTCCAATTGAAGAAGTGACTATCCTAGATTGATTCATTTTAGTCCAACTGAAGAAATGAAGTTACTAGCCATGGTCGTGTTGGATCTAGATAACAATTTACATAGAAGCGCTATGGCAGAGGTCAAAAGCGCTATAGAAATACTCAAACACACTCTAAAAAATGTTGGAAGTGCTACAAGATTCGTTAGAAGTGCTATAGAATTTAGTGGACGTGCTAAAAAGATGTTGAGGTGAACAGTCAGACTGTGCTAGAAGCTTTTGATCAAAGCACTAAAACAGTCTTCCAAAGCACTATAGTTTTCTTCAGAAGCGCTAAAACAGGAATAAGCACTATAGTTTGTGTCCAAAGCACTATAGAATCATCCGATCACACTAAAAGAATCACGCCAAATTCCTGTATGCAAGCTTTTCAGAAAAAAAACTTGTTAAAAACACGAGGTTAGGGCCCCACGGTGGGTGCCAAATTGTAAGTGTGAAAAAGAAAATAAGTAAAAGAACTAAAAAAAATTCTTAATGAAACATTATATCAAGATTTAACATGAATTAAATTAATTTAAAAACACAGAAAGCTTGAAAGCATCTCATTGTATCCTATCTCCAAAGATTTATCAAGTCACAAAGGGCTCTTAGATTTGTAAGCACCGTAACTGTTAAAATGCCTATCTAGAGAATGGAATTGCTGCTAAATGCAATGATGTGATGATTGATTATGAAACTAAAAAACTATGATACTACTGTAATCTATTCTGACACAAAACCTGATGGATGAAAGCTACAGTAAAACTATGATGCTACCGTGATGTGAATTCTACATTCTTATGATTGCTATGATGCTAAAATACTATTGCTATTGCTACTGATATGATTGCTTGATTTCTATGATTGTTGCAGAGTAAGTTTGCACAAAGATTCAGGGGTCCATTCTTTGCTCTAGAAGGCTGTATTTATAGATTTACGACAACAATTTTGCATAGGGGCAACACAACAGAGGCCTGTATTCAATCTTGAGATTTTGAAGGGTGAGAGATGAAGAAGTTGGAGCTGATGAAGGGAATGGTTTCTCCCCATGAAAAAAATTAGGCAAGATGATAGGAAAGATTAGAGGAAGAAGATTTGAGAGATTGATTCAAATTTGTCTCCAATTTGTCTCCACAACTTCTTGTGAATGCTAGTTGAAATAAATTGGATTTTGGAATATCAAATTTGGTAGGTGAGCGAATAGAGGAATTTTCTTTATGCCTTTATTTAAATATTTTGATTTATTTAAATTAGCAAAAGGGGAATAAATAATTTAATAAAAAAAAATATAGAGGTTGTTTATTAAATTAAAATAGAAGGAATATGATAATTAAACAATAGTGTAAAAGTTTGTTTATTTAATTAAGATTGAAATGATGTAATAATTAAATAATACCAACTATAGAAGTTGTATATTTAATTAAAATTTGAAGAAAAGGAGAATTAGAATGTGAACTATAAATACATATTTCTATTTATTTAATAGTAGAAGAAATGAAGATAATTAATCAAATAAAGTGTATTTAATTAATTTGATTATCCAAACCATTTTTAGGTGTATATAGGTGTCACAATATACCTATGTGCTAGT
>VDFB02276125.1:0-60836 GCA_007258455.2 Sequoia sempervirens | reverse complement strand
AAAATGTTGACAGACCCTTGTTAATGAGTACAAGAACCAAGACTGCAACATTTTGCATATCAACTTTTGAGTTAGGAGTTGTGTGTATTAGAATCCAAAAGAAATTAGAGAAGCTCCAACCATATTCATTCCAAGTAAAGAGAGCTATTTGAACAATTGGGGGGTGTTGTACATGTTCACATAAATTTGCAATATGTTTCAAGCAATGTAGCCAAAAATTCATGTATTTCTCCCTTACTGCAATTTTAGCCTCTTCATTGTCTTAAATTTTGAGATGACCACAACATGATATTGAATGTGATAGCAGTAAGCATGACAAATCCCTTTTTTGCGCTCGGCCCCCAAGTGCTCTTGGGTAACCTGGAGTTTACAGCTATAAGAAGTAAGCTGCAAGAATACAAAATGCATTTCCTATTTTAGTATTTGTCTCAAAGTTCATTTTGCAAAACATATTCCTAAATTTTTCCCTCATGATTTGATGTGATGTACGATGGCATTATTTAATGCTCAATGCATTGATTTGGTAAAATGATACCATGTGATAATCAATGTAAATGATCAATCTATAAATCTTCGATGGTCTTTGCTGGCCAGATCGGCCGTGCTGTAGTTGGCCATTCGAGTACCATCGTGTATGAGTATCATCTTTGTACCATTTTCAAAGCGCAATAAGGTTGTGCCTTGTTAAGGCTAGTATCTAAATAACATGAATAATGAAAGCAAATAAAAGACAAAGCAGCTCCTATGCTTTATCCAAACATGATTAGGGGGCTACCCCCTTCCTCTACTCTCATGTTGGCATGTTACGTATATGATCTTTTGCTCCAAAGCTACCCCATTAGAAGTAATGCACTTGCGAGTGCATCTAAGTTCTTGTTGGCTTGAAACCACTAGTGCTCAACGAGTACTGGCTGAGGAAGGGAGAGTGGTGAGTGGAGGGGAGAGTGGTGAGTGGGAGGCGGTGGGTAGGCGAGTGGGAGGTGGGCCCCCCTGCTTTTTGTCGACCAGATCGACCGTTCTATGGTTGGCCATGCAAGTAACATCATGTATGAGTATCGTCTTTGTACTTGTTTCAAGGAGCAATAGGGTTGTGACTTGTTAAGGCTAGTGTCTGAATAACATGAATAATGAAAGCAAATGAAAAAACAAAGTAGTTGCTATGCTTTATCCAAACATGATTAGTGGGCAACCCCCTACCTCTACTATCATGTTGGCATGTTATTTTATGATCTCTTGCTCTAAAGCTACCCAATTAGAAGTTGTACGACTGTGAGTGTATTTGAGATCTGGTTGGCTTCAAACCGCTAGTGCTCGATGACTAGTGGCTGAGGAAGGAAGAGTGGTGAGTGGAGGGAAGAGTGGTGACTTGGGGGGGGAGTGGGAGATGGGCCTCCCTGCTTTTTGCCAACTAGATCAAGCATTTTGTAGTTGTGCAAAATTGGTTCTGAAGTTTAATCTATTTGATTTGAGGTCCACCTGAATTCTCTATTTGATTCTGCTATTCATATTGGTTTTGGAGACCATGATAATTTGAAATGTTTTCTAATTGATTTTCTTGATTTGCTTGGTGTATTGATCTTGACCTATTTGACTAGTACTAGTTTTGTTGGTTGACTCTATTAACTGTTTTACTGCAACATACATGCTTGTAGTCAAGAGTGGTGCTCTGTTTGGAGATGCCTCCTTGATCATCTTTTTTTCTTTCTAGATGCTTAGAAAACATGATGGAAACATACTTGGCATACATAATTGTGATAGAACTCTACTATCAAGAGACTACAAATAAATGTATTGTTGCACATGCGAGTAGCACCACATAATAGTATCCTCTTTGTACCTATCTCAAACAGTGCTAAGGTTGGGACTTCTTGAGGCTATAAAATGCCCATGTTTGCCAATGACTAGGATTACGGAACCAACAATTCTGATTTTCCATTTATAGGAACAAATCTTCGAGTTATGACTTTAGCTTAGCAATATGCTCGTGTGCTAGTCATTACTCTTTACTTTGTGGATTCTAGCTTTCCTCTACACATAATTATCTTCCAATTGCAATTTGGCATCCACTATTAAATAATGTGCAAGCTGAAGACAATCAATCACATGTTGGTATATGTCTGTTGTTGCTTAATCAATTTAATTAACTTGACACTAACTATTTTTATAATTTGTCGAGTCTTCTTTTCATTGTGCCTGTTGTTACATTGCTGTCAAAGCCTCCAACTCAACACTAGGACCTAGATGCTTTTTCTTTTATTGTTCTAATTTGAATGTTTGATATTGACAGCCATGGGTCGTGGAAAGAAAGCATAAGGAAAGAAGCTGTCAAAAAAACAACCCCCTGAACAAAAGAAACCAGAAGAATGGAAAGCCGCTTCTACCATACACCCAGACACTACGACTGACAAATTTTCTGACACTGAGCCATTGGCTGAAGTGATCTAATGAATAAAAAACCGAAAGCAAAAGGAATTGGCCAAACCGTACAAAGATCGTGAACCAACAGAGGAATACCCTCAATCAGCTACCAAACCAAGGCCCTCAGCTGTTCGAGATTTTCCATTTGGATGTGGACGCAATGCTCCTATTCTCACAAAGGAAGCAATTGCAAAGTACAATTATGTCCATGGTACTATGACTGTAAACATAGGAACCTCGGATGAGGAAGAACCCGAAGAGGAATAGTCTCCTACTTGTAACCGAAGCTATGTACTAAACAATGAACTAGCACTTAATAAATATCATCTCACTTTTGTAAAATTTGCTTACTATAAATCAGATTTGTAAAACAAATGTATTTTCACATTGGCTTTTATCCATAAACTCTTCACTTGTACGTTGCTCTACCTAAATTTCTTATAACTACTCGTTCTCCAGAGAATCATGTTTCTCAATTCTTGTTTTCCTAGATGCATTTCAACCAGTTCTGCATCTTGTCAAACAGTTCATATGCATTGTCTATGCTTCCACATTTTGCATACAAATGATGCAAGGATGAGTGATTTGAACCTGCTACACAAAGTGTTTCCCGTGCGCTGGTTTTAGTATTTAAGCTTCTCGAAATTGGCAACAAACGATGATATATTCATTTATCCTATGGTCCAAGGCATTTATTTCATTAGAGCAGAATTTCTACGTGGTTCCTCCAAATTTCTAATTGGCTCGCATATTTGTTGCATATGGTTTTTTGTCTTTTCATTGAGGAATTTGTCGTTGCAACGAGTCAAAAACAAAGGGACATAGAATTCTGGATCAGTTTCTAATGCTCTTTGTTGTGTAAACATGTCTTTCACAATGTTCGTATGAGCAGGTGGCATTGCTCAAAACAGATCATGTGGCTTCTTTTAGCTACCACATTCTGCATATACTCACTCACTTCTTTTTGCCTAGATGCATTTCAGCTACTGTTGCATTTTGTCAGACAGTCAGGTCCACTGTCTATGCTTCCACATTTTGCATATAAATGATGCAATGATGGGTAATTTGAACCTGCTCAGGAGAATGGTACTGTACAATGGATTTGCAAAATAGGCAATTTATAATCCTATTTGTACAGTGGCAGCAACTCATTCTTGTAACTAGATTCAATTTGTTCATCATTACAAAAATGGAAGCATAGACATATTCTATGGACAAATCAGGAGCTATTATGGCCATGGAGCAAGAAGAAAGCAGCTTTCCTACCCAAAAGTCTACAGAGAAAATTGACAGCAGTATGCAAATTTTCCCCTTTTATTTTACAAGTTTCTGGTGGGTGAGCATATTTAAAATATATTTGATATTTTCAACTGACCTGTTTTGATAGTGTTCAATACATTTGTTGTAGATTGTACAAGAGAATGAAAGACCAGAAAGATGTGATGGAAAAATCAAAAAACTTTTATGAACATAGATGAAGAAGAGAATAGCTTCATTGTGCAAAAGTCTATAGAAAAATCTGACAATGGTATACAAATTTCCCTTTCTCGCTTTGCAGCATTTTCCTGTACTGTCATATAAATGTACATTTGTAAATTTCAAGTTACCTGTTTTGTTTGCTTTTGCCATATGGCTTTTGTTTTTATGCAAAATAATATGTCGAATGATATTTTCACAAGGAAGTTCTCTTCTCTTTATAGCTTTTTCCAATCCAACATTTGGATTTTGTACACGCTCAAATTGGTACAGGCACTTGTTTCAATATCAAAAAAGTTTAGAGGCTTTGGATCAATACATCTACAAGTGGTATCAAGCATGGAGGATTGAAGCTACTACCATCAATCTTCAAACTGGTTTTGCACTTACTATGTCAGACCATGCATTCTTTTACAAAAGGTATAATTGAATAGAAATGCAAAAACTGTTAGCAGTAACATTTTCAAATTAATGCTTTTCTTATGATTGTACAGTGCATGCATAATGAAAAGAAATCGTTTGAAAATTAGTCACTAATTTTTAACTTCCCACCATGTTGCAGGTTACATTGCAACAAGCAACAATAGAGAAACTACGCAACACCTTCTACTTACAATTTGCGTTTATGATTACTATATACCATTTCTTGACAATTGTTGAGTATTTGGCATATGGATTGTGCATCTGAAACTATAATTCTTGTATGTTAGGGCATATGTAATTAATGATTTCCTTACTACACTTACAGATATTGCATCTTCAATGCATGATGCTTTTGCAAGCAGATTTCTATTGCTAGTCACAAGTTGACAAAGCAGGATTCCCTTGGATTTCACAAAGTTAGTGCTACTTATGTGTTGATGAATGAAAGTTCTCTTCATTTATATATATATATATATGTATACAAGCTAAATGTTTTTTTACTGGATCTTGTTTAACATGGATGCTGCACTTATTGCTAGCAGAATTATGCTCAATTTGCAAGCGGTTATTTGCATGCAAGAATCATGTAAATACTCAGCATGTTGACCAAAAAATGCTCATTACATCATTGTCACATAAAAAGAAAGAATTGCATATACTCTTTGACAACTAAACTTTCACTATTATACATTTGCTAACTTTTAGTCTCTCTCTTCGATTTATTGCTCATTTTCAAGTTATTCTATTTCTTTTGCCAAATATATAGTCAAATGCATTGATAATAAAATTTTGCTTTTGTTCTATAGGAACTAGGGTGTGTAGAAATTCTGGATTAAGCGATAATCTCACAACTCCCACGTTACTATTCTCATTGAGGTGAGTAATGAATGATCATGACTGTATTGCAGCTCTTGAAAAATATGCATTGCATTCCTAGACAGCTTCGATACAAGTTCTGTTTTAGTCATATGCATTGACAAAAAAATGTTCATTTTGTTTTGTAGGGTCTAGAATACATCCTGCTATTACATGAAAGGATACTGTTACAACTTTTGCAGATTTGCAGATCAAGGTGTGTAGTAGAATACTAAACTTATTTCACTTTCACTTGCTTGCAAAAAAAGACGGATTCTATTTCATTTCACATTCTGAGTTTCACATATTGCTAAATAGTCATTGTACTCCAGAATAGTCACAATGCAACCTGTCTCTTAGTCAAGAAACTCTTGATTTGGCAATACGCTAACAAACAATCCACCCAAAAAACAAAAACTCTCGCTATAGCCACTTGTAGTGGAGACCTACAAACCAAATACTGAATCACAATTTGTTGATGTTATAGCAGCTTCAGGCTCATCCTTCCAGCCACGAGTGAAGACAAAAATTCATATAGCCTATCGGCTATTTATTTACATGTGATAATTTAATGTGAAGGGGTGCTTCACATGGCAACAATGTAATATTCTATCTTGGCCGACCTTCCTTGTAATTTGCAATTTATATTTGTAATTATCTTTATATTGTGGGCCGACCTTCTACATGAAAAGGTGTGACCTCTCTCATAAGTGTGTATTTATACAAGGTCTCTTCCTTTCATTTGATATCAAGCAAGTTCATCTCCTTCCTTCATACAAGTGCGAATTGTTCAAGAGACAAGTGCAGATTGTTCAAGAGAAAAGTGTGAATTCTTCAAGAAGCAGATTGCGAATTACTTCTAGTGCAGATCTGAGTCTCAGGAAGGGCAGATTGTTATTTGTTATTGTCGCCATTATTGGTACTGAATATTGGCCTTTTGATTGGCCTCATTGTAAAGTGAATTGTTGCCTTTGTTTATATATATAAGAGATATATTCGTTGCTGGGTTTTTCTCCCTCAAGAGGAGGGTTTTCCCAAGGTATTTGCTGTGTTGTTGTGTTTAATTTTTTGAATTAAATTCTGCATATGTAATCTGATCATAAAAGAACACAATTTACATCAATTGATGAAGCTCTCCATGATGCACATTGTTTCTGAATTGATTCATTCAACTACAAAGTAGGTGATTTCCTATTTGACACCATACATGTTCTGCTTCACTCTCGTTATTCGCCAAACCAGCTATGCAATGGTCTTGTCGACCATTTCCTACATCGTCTTCACAATCGTTGCACCACAGCTTTAAGCTCCTATGAAAATGACTTGTATCCAACAATGCTTAGGCAATTGCATGATATAGAAGACAAAAACACATACTTGTGTAGAATGGGGCTTTCAGCCATATAGCATAATAAAAATGGTGAAACTGGGCTTTGGGGTGACACATTTTGTTTAAAATGGCTAGCACATTGGTTGGACACACCAATATGCATTTGGTCTGCAAGGTTTAAAACAAGGTACTTGCATTTCAACAAGGACGCATGCAATCCTACGATATCAATTCTTTTTCACGATACCAATCCTGCTGCTGGACACTTTGAGCCTGTGTTTTCACGACTAAACACGTACAATTGCATTCAAAACATTCAGCCACACTTGGATAACACATATTGCAATTTCAAGAACACTTGGACCACAATTGCAAATGCATTTAATACACTTGGCCTTTGTAGGCCTGCAACATTTTCCACTACATGTGGCGAGAGTATGTTTGCTGCCAAAACTTTCCTGATTGATGAACACTTTGATCCAGTTGCTTTGCGATTATTCATTGCCCATTCAGTGGAGAACACGTATGCGTTGGCATGTTTTAGCTCATCTAACCAGCATGCGATAGCAAACAACAATCGTCTATTGCAATTGCAATCATTAGTTTGCAACATTGGAATACCATATGTACAAAGTGGCTTTGAGGGGACTGAATTTTGCATATTATGGCTCTCGCACATATTCCATGCAACAATACACGTATGGCAAGCATCTCCATCGCCTAGATCAAAAACATACACAAATAGCAGAGAGCCAAAAAAGAGCTTTAATCTGATTTGCTTTGTAACAAGCTCAAATCATCATCACTACGAACCGCTTCAGCAAAAACAATAATTTTCTTATCACATGCATATTAACGATTCCTTTTTTGTTCAATATATGACAAATGACTTGAAAATTGCATCTAATCCTACATTTCAAGGCAACACAACAGTTTCAAAAGCATTGTGCACTTTTGAATCAGATACTTGCACTGCATTGTACCCCACTTTCGTGTACAATATTGCAAGAAACAATACAACTAGTTACATTTCAACAAGTCTAGATCATAAAAAACCATGAAATGTGCCCATCTCAAACCTACATGTTCGTAACTCTCTACGATGTTTCAAAGCAGCAATACGTGGCATAGGTGAACAACGAATGGGCATGCCAAATGAACAGATAGCAATCAGAGATGCTCTAAAGCAAACATGCAGATCTTTAGTACCTGGTAATTGTACAACAAATACAAGCAAAGAATTGATACATAATCAAACAATGCGTTGTCTGAAAGCAAACATTTCTTCAACAGAGGCCTGCCACTCAAACATTGCAACAACTACATTCTCTCCCTCAATTGTAGCAACTACCCATATTGAAACAACAAACAACAAATGCAAATCTAGTCAAAATTTTGGCCATGGACAGCCATTGCATTGTTTAAAAACAAAACAAATAGTTGGAGCAACACATTCACTACACGATGCAAAAATGGAAAAATGCCACTTGCAAACATTGCACGAACAACTTGCACTTTTGTTCTAGCTACTAGCAACATCACAAGTAAGCAACAGTCCTCCAACACTAGTCCAAATCCAATCCACCATCATTACATTCTTTGAAAAAGCAAATGTGAAGTCCATAGACACAATGTGCTTTGCATATGCCAAATCAAAATCAAGTATGCACCACCAGCACAAAATTGCTCATCAGCAATCATTACATTCTCTTAAAAAATAGATGCACACAGTAAGAAAACATCATGCTCCCCACATGCCAAATCTGAAATGTAGATCATCTACGTCTTCTATACTCCACAACACAATCACTAGCCATCGACAAACAAAAAAGAAACGCATATTTACAAAAATCCATTAATGCGTATTTGCAAAGCATAAATGACACACCTACGCAACCATGTTCTCTTTGCAATATGCTTCATTTTCAGCAAAACATTCGCAAGGTTGATCATACACTTGGTCAAGCTTTCTCTTTGCTTCCCATTCAAACCAATGAAAAAAGATTAGTAGTCGGTCAATCTATTTGTAAACAATTTACAAAGGCTATTTTAGATGCAAAGGCCCCCTATTTTGCTACACCTTGGAGCATAAGGTGCAATGCACCAATAGATGTCATTCAGTCCTTGACTTCCCTCGAAGAAAGACTTATGTCTTTGCACATTGCTTTTGCACAGATCAAACAACAAGGATATAGGCGAGCACAATCATCAACGTTCCAGTAGATTTTGATAAAGTGCAACAAGCATTGCTTAGGCAACTAGATGAAAATACAACATTCGTAGTTAGATTGAAGTGAAAGCTACAGTATGAGAATGCATATGCACAAGGAAACATTAGACCTGCTCTTGTAATGAATGCTTTAACGACACTATCAAGAACACCACAATACAAAGAACAAAACATCTCCATAAATAAAGACTGGGAAGGGCAATTGGCAAAGAGAACAACAAAGTTGCATACAAATACTAAAATAGAACCAAGTATGGAAAATGACATGTCTAAAGATGATCAAGAACCCGTAAGTGAATCAGTTATACATTGGTTCAATGATGCACATTCAATCAAAGACCTTGACACAATTATCATTGAAATTGCACCATCAAAAGGGTTTAAACCTCTTGGAATTTTCCAAGACACATACGTAGAGGAAATGAACTTCCCAACTTTGTTCTACGATTTAGCTCGATTGGCTAACATTACTAAAAGCTTAAAATACCAAAAGATAGAAAAATGGGAGCTTATGCATAGAGACAATGACTTTGCAAAATACATAACAAATATTTTCTTCAAAGCCATTAAAATAATCATTCACCAAGTATCTTCACTGGCATGGATTTGCATAAGAAAAACTAAATTAAAGGATAGAAAGTTAGTTGCAAAAGATATGCGCAATCCAACTACCTTGGAAAAATTATTAAGATCTCCATTAGGTTATAGAACATTAAAAAGCATCCACACTTCATCAGACTACGTAGAAAACACAAGAAAAAACATATTTGCAACGATAAGACAATTGGGCCCTCCAACATTTTTTGTAACATTGACAAGTGTTGAGCACTTATGGGAGCCATTGTGCAAAGCTTTACAACAAATATCCATTCAGCAGCAAAGCAATTGTATTGAAAGTATAGAAGATAGGAATCTAGACTTTGAAATCAGAAAGAACCTAGTGCTTTGCAATCAGTACTTTAATCATATAATCAATGTATTTCGAAAAATGATGCTAAAAAACTATGAGCTCTTTGGCCAAGTCATGGACTATTCTTTTGTCACAAAATTCCAAAACCAAGGCAATGAACATGTTCATTTCTTGCTATGGATAAAAAATGCACCTCTATATGGTAATTGTTTGAATTATGAAATAGAAAGCTTTGGCGACAAGTACATTTCTTGCAACTCATCGCTACTTGATACAAATCTCATCAAAATGCAAACACACCATCATACAAAGACCTACAAGAAATACAGAAACTCAAGCTGCAGATTTAGTTTTCCATTGCCTCCCATGAGCAAAACAACAATATTAGAGCCATTGCCCATGCCTCATCCTGCAATCAAAGATAGAGCAAGAATTTTTTTCAAGCAATTAGAAAACAAACACTACACAAAAGAGGTTTCATTTCAAAGTTTCTTGGATGAATTGGAAGTGAATGAAACTGATTACAATGCAATGCTTGATCAACGTTGACACACAAGATTGTCATGCTAAAAAGAGAACTAGCTGATATTTGGATAAATTCCTTTGCAAAAAAAGTACCAAGCTTGTGGTATGCAGATACAAACACAATTTTTTTTAGGCGCATATGCTGTTGCATCTTACTATAGTTCATATATGACAAAACAAGACAAAACATTGTCTCTTGCATTTCGGCAATTGTGGCAACAATGCACACATGCTTATGATGGGAAGATACAGTTCATACGGAAACTTGGCAATGCATTGCTAAACTACCAACAAATGTCCAATCGTCAATCTACTCATATTATTCTCTCATTGCCATTGTGTAGATTCTCAAGGAAAATGGTTTTCATCAATCCTACACCACTAGAAAATAGAATCTTCATGTTGAAAAGCCCTAAACTATTAGCAAAAGAGCCAGATGATTATGAAAATATCATGCATGTGCATTTGCAATAGAAAAATACACACACCGATTAAAAGCTCTTGACAACTTGTCACTAGCTGAATATGTCGCCTTCTATTCAGGGAACTCAACAAAGCTCCAAAAAATAGCAACTTCGCAGATCATTTGCTATGTAAGATACAATCCACACATTGACCTTGAGAATTATTGTAGAGAGAAACTTATGTTAGATGTGCCTTTTAGAACTAGTGAGCAAACCTTACTCGCTGGATATGAAATATGGAGTGCAGTGTTCAATGCTAAAAAATCACAAATTGCAACAATTGAAAAATTGTCCACTACACAAATTTCTCCTACATGGGGTGACATTGACGAAGTTGCTACGAAAGCTGACAATGACATGCGCCCAACAATAGACATTACAAATGAAATTGAAAAAAACAAATTGCAAAATGGCATAGAAAAGTACAACATCATGAGTGACCTAAACCTTATGAAAAACATAAAGGTCACATACTCGATCTCCAAGAAAATGTTTTTAGAAATAGCACATCCATTACTCCTAAGCAACAAGGAATACTTCAATTTACAAAGACAATTGAACAAAGAACAACAATCGATACTAAAGGATGTACTAATGACAAAAAGACTAGCACCCAATAAACCTTTGTACTTGTTCTTAACAGGTGGAGTAGGCACTGGCAAAACCTTCACAACTAAATCCATTTTTGAAGCAATGATCCGATTCTACGATAAGCAGTTGGACAGTGACCCACTCAAACCAAAAGGCATTGTTGTTGCTTCAACAAGAAAAGCAACATTCAATGCAAGTGGCACCACTGCACATTCAATCTTCCATCTACCATGCAATTCTTCAAAAATGTTGCCCCTAGATTCAAACACAGCTGATTCTTCTCATTGATGAAGTCTCTTTGATTGGCTAAAAAATGCTTTACAACATTGACAGAGGACTTCGTCAAATCAAACACACACCAATGAAACCTTTTGGCACTATAGACATCATATTTTGTGGAGACTTATACCAATCACAACCTATGTGCGATGCTTGGATATTCAAGGAACCAACAATAGACAAAGAGAAAATGCCATACACCTTTTGGATCGACAATGTCAAATGCTTTGAATTACACTACATGATTAGACAAACAAATCATCATTTCATTTCCGTACTTAATCGTGCTAGAACTTCTCAACAAACTACTGAAGACATCAGCTATTTGAATGTGATGTGCTACAAGACACCTCCCAATAATCCACGATTTCCATACTTGTTTCACAAAAAATCTGCAGTTGATGAGCACAACAGAAAAATGCTAGACTACTTACCCACAAACCTTTTCATTTTAGAAGCAGTGGACAAACAAGATACAACCATTGATAGCATCCAATTTCAACCAGACAAGTCATCTTTGCTTGCTACAATTTTTCTCAAACAAGACATTTTAGTTGAATTGATCGCTAATAACCTTGACACACAAGATGGCCTTGTCAATGGTGCAAATGGCATTTTTAAAACGTATACAACTGACCAAGAGGAAATTGTTTGGATTCAATTCAATGACCCCATTGTTGGAAAATCGCATCGTCAAAGAATGCAAAATCTATACACAAATTGTATTTTTCCTTAATGGACACCCGTAACAAGAATCATTAGAAAAGTCAGAGCAACTGCAAAAATAGTCACTAGAGCACAGTTCCCTTTGCAACTTGCCTGTGCACGAACTATTCATAGAGCACAAGGTCTCACAATGGACACACTTGCTTTTGATCCCTGTAAAGTCTATCAACATGGTCTTTTACACTACTCTATCACGTGTAAGGAACATCAAGTCATTGTACCTTGTGCATAAATTGCAGGAACAAAATTTCAAGGTTTCAGAAAAAGTAAATAACGAAATGCAACACCTCATGACCTTGGCACAATGGAAACAACACAATCTTGCATCTGTCTGTTCAAGCCACATCAGCCTATACTCTTTGAATACACGTAGCTTTGCATTGCATGCCCAATAAATAGCACACGACTATGACTTGTTGCAAGCAACCGTTCTTTGTTTCCAGGAAACAAGACACAATGTCCTCGACCATGTCAATTTCCTTAACGAAACATGCAACTGTTATACTGCATTCAGTATTCATGGTCTATTAACATGTTGCAAGAAAACAGTTTCAATCCAAACCATACATACATGTGCAACAAAGTATATAGAATCAATAACCATTGACCTATTGCATCAAGGCACCACTCTACGCATCACAAATTTATACTTGGCACCGAACACACACATTCATGATTTATTCAGTCTAATAGAAAAAATTCTCAGCTCATTGCTACCTACCTGTTGATGCGTGTTTCGTGACACACGAAACACCAGAATAAAAAGTTCCCAAAGACAACTTTATCCTCTCTTGAAAAATTACCTCTTATGCTAAGATTTCTAGAAAGGTCATACGGTAATTCCAATGTTTAGTTTTGGGGGATGGACAAGCTCAATGGATGATGTGATATGCTGATTTCACAAAGGGACCTCAGATAGTAGATTATTCAAAGTAGGAATTAGAATTGATTTAACATTGAATGCTCTTATATTTTTGGGATTTTCAGTTTGGAATAAAAGAAAATGGGATGAGGGTTAAAGGAACTAAATTTATGCAAAACTACTCCTATGAACTTAAGAGACAAATGCCAAATAGTGAAATTTAAACCAATCTTTGCTTCGCCAAGCACAGTACTACAACTAGACAAAGACGGTGCAATCTTCAATGGGTTTACGAAAGATATCCTCTTACACTATACCACCATCAATTCGACCAATGCATATAGGTAATGGAATTCAAGTCAAGCAGTTTCAATGTTCAGACTAACCTTACACATCAAATTGAAAATCATCCAATTGAAAAAGGTATGAACTAATCTCACTATCTCCAACACTATCAATCTTTCATTCATCTAAAGTACTTGAAAACAATTTAATCTATTGAAGAAATCATGAAACCATGCGGGCTCATAAAAATAACAAATGCTCAACTCTGAATCCACTTATTATTTGAACAGCAATAGTAGCAACAATTTCATAAGTCTCTCCTTGAATAAATGAAATGTGTGGGGTTTATATAGGCACCCCAATTACAAAGCAACGGCCAAGATTGATTTGAGATCAATGGCCAAGATTAATTCAATAAACCCTAACCCTAAAAGCATAACCAACTCAAAAGACACATGGCACAAGTAGAAAAAGCCATTTGGAGTATGGAAAATGATGACACCTTGCGAATCATTCAAGCAAGTAGGAATCCAGAATGCAATTCCCTTTGGATCGCTCCCTAGCTGCAAATGCAAGAAATTTGGCTAACACAGAATCAAGTTCCTCCATTGAGATGCTCGGCACAGAATCCAAAGATGGCTCATCCAGAGCGGAAAAAGATGTTGAAGTTCATGGGGAATGGGTCTAAAGATCCCATACAACACTGTAAGACATGTGAGACTATCTGGATAGCCAGCGGACAGGATGATCCCAACCAGTGGCTAAAAGTATTTCCAGCGACACTCAGAGACAGTTCCATTGATTGGTACTCTGAATTGGACCAAGCATAGAGAGCTACATGGAGGGTATTGAAGTAAGCTTTCCAGGAGGAGTTCAAACTCTTACGGGACGATAGCGAGATTGTCACAGAGATATACAATACTAAACAAGGAAAGCACGAGGGCGTGTAGACCTATAATAAGAAATTAAAAGACTTGATAGGAAAGCTTGAGGCACAGCCAGAAAATGGCTTAAAGAAGAGATGGTTTATCGAAGGGTTGATTCCCTCGCTTCGGCAAAAAATGAAAGTGGTACCGCCATCCTCATACACTGAAGCATATAATCGAGCGATGGACATTGAAAGCAAGAACAAGACATCCTCGAAGGGGAAGAAAGATGACGAAGAGAGTGCAGAGGAAAGTGAAGACAAATCAACAACTGTACAAGCTCTTCGTCGGGACATGATGTAGATGATGAAAGAAATGAAAGCTGACAAGGAAGGTTACAAGGAGGCGAATGAATTATGGTGTACCGAATGCAAGACAAAAATTCATACAAAGGCGAACTGCCTGAAAAAATTATTCTGTGACATTTTCCAAGTTATGGGACACTCTGTCAAGAAGTTCCTGTAGAACTTAAAAGAAAGAAGTTCACAAGTATTCTTCACCCAAGGAGAATAGTCAACCCCTCCGACCACACCGCCAAAATCGCAGAGCAACAATGCATCTCCTAGAGGCTACCATAACAATCAGAGAAATAATATGCTCAGAAGCAAAATTTAGTATGATAGCAAAGGATGGCCCATGATCCAATGTCGGAAGTGTAATGAATGGGGTCACTTTGCGAGGGATTGTCAGAGCGGCTAAGGCACCAGGGGAAATCTATGCAAATGGTGTGGACTGGGTGATCATGAAGACACCGACTGTCCAAAGAAGAAAGGTATCAACATGCTAGAGATGGTCGATGAGGAAGTCTTGGCAATCACAAGGGCACAGTCAAAGAAGGCTTATTATCTAGACCCTCGTACGAAGAAAGAAATACTTTAGGAAGCTAGGACAAAAGTAGAAGAGGAAATGATGAATGAACAGAGAAATTCTAAAACTACCAATACATTGTTGTAGTCGAAGTCGGAGAAGAACACAGTACGATAGGTGCTTCACACAACCGTACCAATCAAGGTAACTGACCTTCTGCAAACGATGCCTCATTTGAGAGTAGCACTTACAAATGTTATTGAAAATAATCTTCAGAAGGGTTCGCCATAACGAATGCTAGAACCAGTAGCCGAGACCATGGATCCAATGCTACTCGCAGTAAGTATCGGGAGGAAACCAATTGTCATCGAGATGGGAATTTTGGGAATGAAATTATCTAACACTATCGTCGACGGAGGCTCAAGAGTAAATGTACTTCCAAAGGAAACATGGAAGTGTTTGGGTAAGCTGACTCTCTAGCCCTTGACATTCCACCTCGTAGGAGCAAATTAGGATGGCATCAAACCCCTTGGTACACTAATGGCACAAAAAGTCTTGATCAAGACACAGTTGTTTTTGCTGAATTTTGTCATCATCCCATTGGAGGAAAAGGCATACGACGCATTACTGGGATAGAGATGGTTGATTGCTACCAAGGAAAACCACAACTGGAAGAAGAATACGCTCTCAATCTAGAGTTAGGGAAGTATACTATTGATTTGAGGAACCAGGCGGTCAGTGAAAATCTGGCATCTTCAGGATCTGAATCAGGAGGAGAATCAGATGTTGATGAAGAGAGAAAGCTAATGGAGATGAATGAGGAAGGTGTACTAGAGATCAGGAGTTGCTCGAAGGACAAGACCAGTTCACTTAACAGGTTATTTCACTGGCAGATGGAAGATTATGAAGTCTTCCACTCTAATTGCAACATGCTACAAGTCAGGGAAGGGGAAGCAGAAGAAGACAAAGGCTCAACCAGTGAAACATTTCCTCCAGAGTACGGTGAGTATAAGGAAGGTACGACAGAATTGGATGAAACACCAGCGCACAAGTTTAAACGGGATAAAATCATCAAGTACGAGGAGACAACGCCGAAGAAGGTAAACCTTGGGGAACCAGAAAAACCTAAAGAGATTCTTTTGGGTGATGATTGGGGACCCGTATTGAAGGCGACAACATTCAAAATCTTCATGGAGTATAAAGATGCCTTTGCCTAGACATATAAAGATCTAAAAGGTGTACCACTAGAGTTATGTGTGCATAGGATCCCTCTCGTACCTAGAGCCCAGCCCTTATGAAAGAGACCATATAGAATGAATAAGAATTATGCCACTAAAGTACAAGAGGAGATTGAGAAGATGTTGGAAGCAAGCATCATTTTCAAAGTGGAGGTTAGCGAGTGGGTGTCACCGATCATCATATCCTTGAAGAAAGAAACAAAGCAAATTAGAATATGTGTTGACTTTCAGAGTTTGAATGCGGTGACCATCAAAGACCCATTTCCTATTCCCTTCATCGACACAATCCTCAAAGAAGTTGCTAGACATGAAATGTACTCGTTCCTGGATAGTTTTTCGAGCTACAACCAAATCAGTATCGCAGAGGAAGACAAATTGAAGACTACATTCATGGTTGAGGATGGGGTGTACGTGTACAACCGGATGTCATTCGGGTTGTGCAATGCGCCAGCCACGTTTCAAAGGATAATACTCCACATTTTTGACAGAATGTCTGTAGGTAATTTTAAAGCTTTCCTCAATGATTGGTCAATTTACAGTGATAAAGAAAAGCATCTAAAAGCCTTAGGTGAGTGCATGGAAAGATGTAGAGAAGCCCACCTTGCATTGAATCCCAAGAAATGCAGATTTATGGGGCCACAAGGAAAGCTTCTCAGACACATTGTGTGTAAGGCTAGATTGAAAATCGATCCCGACAAGGTGAGAGTAATCATACAGATGGAGGCTCCAGAGAATGTCATCAGCGTGAAGTCCTTCCTCAGGCATGTGGGATACTATTGGAGATTTATGAAAAAAATTGCACAAGTGTCATATCCTCTTGACCTACTGATGAGGAAGGGACAACTATTCATATGGGCTGCAAGAAGGAATTCAATGAATTAAAGGACCGATTGAGCAACTTACCTATACTGACATACCCAAACTAGGATAAGGAGTTTCATGTACATGTGGATGCCTCTAATTTGTCCATTGGAGCAACACTAGCACAAGTGGGAGCACACGGGTTGGACCATCCGATATTCTTTGCCAGTCAGTTACTTTCAAGAGCTAAAAGGAATTACAGTATGACCGAGCGTGAAGCACTAGGAATGGTTTACTCTGTACAAAAGTTTAGGCACTATCTCCTAGCCATGTCATTCACCTTTTATGTGGATCATCAAGCCTTAATGTATTTAGTGAACAAGCCAATCATTCAAGGACGAGTAAGCAAGTGGCTATTACTGCTCCAAGAGTTTACATTTACCATCATCGTAGACCGAGTAAGAGCTATGTGATTGCTGATCAGTTGTCCAGAATCTGGTCAGGCAAATTGGCCGAGGGAGGGGTGAATGAAGATTTTCCCGATGCACACTTATTTTAGATTGTAGTGTTACCCTCGTGGTATGAGAAGATTGGGGAATATTTGTCCACATCCACATTCCCGAAAGAAATTCCACCAGCGGAAAGGCAAAAGTTTGTCTTGAAAAGTAAGACGTTCCAGTTGATAAATGGCTTGCTTTATAAGATGGGGTCTCATCAAATCCTCCGGAGATGTATTATAGAAGAAGAGGTACCAGCGTACTAAAGGAGGCACACAAGGGTTTGGCTAGCGGTCACATGGGACCAAATGCTATGGAGAGAAAAATTCTTTTGGCATGCCTATGGTGGTCGACGATGCATACTAACGCCAAAGAGTGGGTGTTAGGTTGTGACACCTGCCAGAGGGTTGGAAAACCATTAAAGCGGGACTTCATGCCATTGCATCCCTCTCAACCACAAGAGTTGTTCGAACGATGGGGATTGGATTTCATTGGACCACTCAAAGTAAGTCAGCTACATCGGTGCTAATACATTATGGTTGCTACTGAATATCTGATGAAGTGGTTTGAAGCTAGAGCATTGCCAAACAACACAATGCAGAGTACAACAAGATTTATCTATGATAAAATAGTGACACAGTACGAAATTCCCATTCAGATCACGAGTGATCATGGAGGGAATTTTTTCAATCATGTCATCAGGCTGATGACAACAAAGTTTCAGATCTTTCACAAGCTATCAAGTCTATACTACCTATTGGTGTACGTTTTATCATCCACCGAACACACAGAATAAAATGTCCAGAGACACTCTATCCTCTCTTGAAAAACCACCGCGTATGCTAAGATTGCGAGAAGATCATATGGTGATTCCAAGGTTTCTTTTGTCAGGTCTCGACGTGTGGATAAGCTCAATGGCCGTTGTGATTTGCTGGTAATAAAAAAGGGGACTTACGTCAAAGAACTTTTCACAAGTTTGGGACTTAGGCGGATTTATCATTAAAAGGCTTCTCAATTAGGACTTCAATTTGGATCTCAAAAAAATAGCAAAAAGGATAAGGGTTTAGGAGGTCTATTCTATGCCTAAGAACTTAAGAGACAGTAAGGATTCGGTGAAGGGGATAAACCACACTTTGTTTCGCCTCCTGCTGGACAACATACACAAAATGGGTGCAATCTTCAAGGGGTGTGATAATAATTTTCAAACCTCGAATGAGGCTGAAGTTAAGCTTCCACAATTATAAGCTCAAGCTAACTTTACGCATCGAATGCAAATCATCCATTCAAAGAAAGTATGAGAAATACTTCACCATTGAATCAATACGATCAATCTCTCATTCACTTAACCAACTTTCAAAGCAAATTCTACTTAATCTAATTCTAACTTTAATCTATGGCGGAAGAAGATATGCAACCTCGCTTACTATTTGACAATAAAAGTTATTCAAAGAAAATCATGCATAAGAGCTTTTATTATTCGAAATAGTCTCAATGCAACAATCTCATACTATCTCCACACAAATGAAAGTGAGAGATCACCAGTTTATATAGAGTTACAAAAATCAAATGAAGGGTCAAGATTAAAACAATATCAACAGCCAAGATTATTACAACCCAACCCTAATTAGGGTTTCCCAAAATAACATGAGTTATCAATCAGTGAACTATCAGTAAAGAGGTAGTGGAAGCTATTATCAAGGAGAGGCATTCTTATCCTTCTGAGTAGCATTGCATTCAATGAACCTGGACACTACTGCGATGACCTCCTTCATCATGACAGGTGGCAGCATGCTAATCCAGAATTCAAGCCCGTCCAATTTCTCAGCACATTTGGAAAAATTACTTTCCCAATCCGCCTCCTGCTTCCCAAAATCATTTCGGATGGCTGACTGTCTAGCCACTCTCACAAAATCTTGTCTTAGAAATGGTCCAGTGGCTGAGAAGAAAATCTCTTAAACCTTATGTTTCAACCTCTCCAGCTACATGTCGTTCTCCCAGACAATCTCACGGTCAAACACTTCTGCAACTATCATATAAATCCTCTCCTGGATTTCTTTGACCTACTCTTCAATTTTGAGCCCATCTTCTCTCGCCCTCTCCAGAACTTCTCTACGTATAGTCACTGCCCAAAACCAGTGATGGAAATCATATGCTGCCCCTGCATCAATCACCCTTCTTTCAACCAACTCTTCTCTTGGAGTGCCTTTCAAGATCCTAAGGCTTGGAATAAGCCTCTCCTGCATGTCTGGAATACATTCCCATGTCTCTACCATATCCATAAGTCTGGAAAGAAAAGAAGAGGTCTACCCATAGGCAAGTGCCAGTTTCTCTATGAACGAGGTTGCTTTCGTGCCTTCGCTCACCATCCATTCATGAGCCTCCCTGGCTGTAACCATTTCGTGCTCTACATCCTTGGTCACTTCCTGCGATGAATTTAGAAGAGGAGCTACCGCATTACCCTGATCAAGTGGCTGTGTCAAATGTTGTATGTACTCCTTAAGGCGTTCAACCTCCTTTTTATACTCTTTCATCTTAGCCACTTCTTTTTCCAATCTCACTTTGATGGTCGAGACGGAATTATCTAATTCCTCCACTTCTTGGTCTTTTGAGGTTGGGCCAAGATCTACAGTAGTTATGGCATACTCTTGAGGAGTAATCTCGTCTTGTGGCTTGTCCACTGTGGGTACTGCAATGTGTACGGAATGGGTGCCTATCTCATCCCTTTGAATAGTAGAGAATTTCTTGGTAGGCTTCTTGACTGCAACTTGCTCCAACCTTGCCAAGAAATATGCAGTATCATCCTCCTCTTGGGCTTCTGCAGGTGGTTGAATCTTCATTCTTTCTATCAGCCAATCTGGAATGGTTAGCTGCTCGACTCCATCTTCTACTTGAACCTCTTCTTTATTCGGAACATCCACAACCTCCTTGAGAGTGGAAATCATTCCCTCCTCGAAGTCATTATTTCAAACTTCTATCTCATTGTCTGAACCAAGTATTTATGTGCCTATAGGTGACGAGGGCTCCTCATCATCCAGCTGAATAGGTTCATCATTCTCTTCCTAAACTGTAGGAGGTACAATTATTTCCACCAAGGACTCATCTATGGTAGCCACCAACTCATCAATATTCCAGGACACTGCAGAATGAGATGGTTCTCCCTTCTATCTTTTCTAAACAGGTTCTGCACTTAGAACTATTTCCTTCCTTTTCTCTCCAATCTCAACCAAGTCCTAATGGGAAGCACTGGCATTAGAGGAATACGACTCTATTTTGCTTAGTAGATCATATGTGAGCCTTATTCTTTTATATCTCATTTCCTGGACTTGACAGTCAACCCACCACAGAGAATATTTGACCACTGGTCTCATTAATGTGGCTAAGTCTGAATGCTTAGGCTCCGACCATCTCACAGGAGGAAGAGGTCAACTCTCCTCGAAGCGCGGCTGGATGTAGTCCCCATCGTCATGCAACTAATCAGGTACTCGGCAAAATTCAATTGTCCTCATGAAGTCCACTGGCATCCTGGACCATAGTCTCCTCCTGACTTCGTATTCATCGGTGGCATTAGCCCAGAAGTCTTCCAGTTCCACTCTGTGCTTGTACCTTCTCCCCTCTACTATCTAAATATTATGATGTGGGTCAAAGTTGACCCTAGACTTGTAGGTTGTAAATGGGTACCACTGGATTTCCAACCTAGCACTCTCAGCTGCCTGTGAGGACGGACAAGATTCCAATATATTCCTGATGAACAATGGGAATGTAATAGATGCCTTCTTGGTTGGCCTCTGGATGTTTTGATATTCTTCTAGCTGCCTCAGGACTTCGAGAAAAACCATTCAATTTTTCAGATAAATGGGCAACTTATAGGGATTTCCAGTAAATCCTTGGATCCTGATATATGTAAATTTTGGGAATTGAATGAACCAGGACCCATATTTACTGATTAGACTCTTCACCTCATGACTCAACCTCTAATGTACTCCCCCTTGAAGTGTTCTGGTGATATGCATTAAGAACGCATCGTGTGCCCTTCTGAAATGAGACTTCTCCTTCAACTGGAGTTGCGGGTAACAATTGTAAGGTCTGAGTTCGTTTTCTCCACTACCAACTTTTCCCTTGCAAGTTAGTCCTGGATACTTATATGATCTGGCCAGCAAGTAGACAACATACAAGCTCATGTGAAAAGACTTAGTCTCTTCCAGATTGATCAATTGCTTGTGGAGATTGTCACTTATCATCCATGACCAATTGAACATTTTTACGCCAGAAGTGATCTCATCTATGAAGTAGTACATCCAGCTCTCAAAAAATGCACCCTGCAGGTTGCCAACTATTTTGTTCAGCATCAAGATGATGTCCCCAAAATATTCTTTGAAGTCTGTGCGGTGAGGTCTTTTGGGCATCTTCTTTATTGATGGTTTAGGTTTGTCCAGCCATGCCTTGTTAACAGTTGTGGTGCATAAGTCTGGTTGGTTGTCATATAACTTTTTGGCCTCCTCCTTGGTCTTATAAATAGTCTGTGAATGTGCTGGGATGCTGAAGGTTTCTTGGATTGCTACCTTGCCTAAGTGTGCCAGAATTTTTCCATCTAGTGCAATGATCTGCCTCTTTTGAGCATCATAGTGGATAGCACATTCCACCATCAATTCTGCACAATCTATTGCAGGCAGGAATCCTGCTGCCTGAAAAATCCCGTTTCTGATCATCCGCCTGGCTATCGGTGTCGGAAGTCCATTCTGTCCATATACTCTTCATTTGAACTCATCGAAGTCAACATGTCCAAGATCGGTGTCTATGACATTCTTCCATTTTGAATTGATTTTAGTCTCCTATTGGGCACCTTTGCTGACAAACTTCATTGTTGGTTTCTTTGATGATTTTCCCACAGTGGTCATCAACCTGCAGTCAGAAAATTAACATTAATATAGAGACTTTTTAAATTAATTTATTCTCATGCCTTAGGCTCAAAAATTTACTTTCAGCTTGTTAAATAATCAAATTGCTGCGAAAAAGCAAAGCTGAAAGTAAATGGATGAAGTTAAAATTTTAGCCAGAACTTTTGCTAAGATGAAAGGACAAAAGAAGAATGGCGAATCAACTTGACTGAACATCAAACCTCAAAAAAAGACTGTCGGCTGCAAATCAGATTTAAATTCTGATAATTTAAAAAAAGTGCGCCCCTCTTGCACAGAAGAATTCGACTTTCAGCCAATAAATCTTTTCTTTTCCCATGAAAATTCTTCCTCAGCATAACATTACTTCTCCCTCTGGAAAATTCGATCTTGCCTGCTGAACAATCAACTGCCCAATAATTTTGAGAGAGATCAAATTTCTCTTCAGCTGTGCCTGTGAAAAATGAGTTGTTGAAACTCATTATAATGCTGAAGAGCTTAATTCATTTTAGCAACTGCCTTTTCTTCTCTTGATCTCGATTTGTTTTTATTTGTTCAAATAGGCAAGTTTCCTTTATTTTTCAAAAAGAATCTGTCTCAAGCTTATCCAGGCAAATCTCATTGATCTTCAAAAATTCAATTTTTTGCTTAAATGTTTATCTTTGATTTTTCGAATTTTGAAAGAAAACATTAAACATTTAATTAAATTCAACTCTTCCAAGTTTTAAATTCATGGTGAATTTAATTTTTCCCATCGGATTTTATCTCTGGCCGGTATAAATTATTTTCTTCCAAAACATCTCTAGCAAACTTTATTTTTGTCCAAGGCATTTAAATTTCTGAGTAGTGGAAATAAATTATTAAAATATTAAAATATTTTAATTTATTCCAACCCGTTTGTTTTGGACCCATGGCTATTTTGATTTTCTCTTCATTTTCTTTGGCTAAAAGTTTATTTTCCAATTTTATTCTCAATTTCGTCTAGCCAAGTCAAAATTTAAGCCATTCCGTCGATAATTGTTATGCCAGATCCTTATTTTTCTTTGCCATGGCGAACTTTTAATTGCACTGAGCTTATTTTCTTTTGCCAAAGTCAAATTTTCTCTTGCTCAGTCGAATTTTTCTAGGAAAAATCCTTGTCTGGATGTCTTTATTAGGCAAATTTCCTCGACGCTTGACAAATTTTTATTCCTTCTGGCCAAGGGCGATCTTTCCTTTCTCCTTGCCTTGTGCATTTTTCTCTGGCCAAAGTTGTCAATTTTTATAACATTTTCTCTAGACATCCATACTTAGGCAATTTAATTTCTCTTCCATTTTCCTACTAGGTACACTTCATTTTATTCTTTTCCATAGCCTAGGTGGACTTCCCAAAGTCTTTTCCACTTTCCACATGCCATAGCGAATTTTCTTTAGCACTCTCCTTTCAAACTCTAACACTTTTCCTCTTGAAAATATCATAACACTTAGCCAAAAATCCCAATTTTTCATCCTTTAGGCCTCTATACTTAGGAAAATTTTTGAATTTCTCTTGCCTAGGCACCAAACACTTGGCAAAAAATTGTAATTTTCTCCCTTCATAGACCATGGCGAACTTTCCAAGCACTTGGATAAGGTGAAGGTGGACTTTCTATAGTCTTGGACATCATCTCTTTGAACATGGCGGACTTCCTCTTAGTCTTGGACATTCCTTCTTGAGTGTTGGGTGAACTTTCCTTAGTCCTTGCCATCCTCTCCTTAGTGTTGGGCGGACTTTGAAGAATCTTTGACAAGCATGGCAGACTTTGAAGAATCTTTGACACTCCCTTCTTGAGGCTGGCGGACTTTGAAGAATCTTGGCATCATCTCTCTTGAAGTTGGCAGACTTCCTCTTAGTCTTGGACATTCCTTCTTGAGTGCTGGGCAGACTTTCCTTAGTCCTTGCCATCCTCTCCTTAGTGCTGGGCGGACTTTGAAGAATTCCAGACATTCCTTCCTTCTTTCCGTCCCACATTTCAAGGACCATCCTTCATGGCTGGCGAATTTCTCAGACTTAGCTAGATTTCTCATGAATTTTACTCCTTATGAGTTGATTTTCAGTGATTTTTGCTCAGATCTGATTGATTTTGGACTGATTTTTCCAGAATTCGATACTTTTCAATCTAATTTTCTCATGCTTTTTACTGATTTTTTTATGCTTTTTACTTGCTTTTCCAGATTTTTCAATGATTTTTCAATTTTCTCTTTGATTTTCTGAGAGTTCCATCGAGTTTTTCAAACTTTTGAGTGCATTTTTGAAATTCGAGACCTGTCCAAATATAGAAACTTTCTAAAAATAGAAAAAGCAAAACCCTAAAAAATAGGGAACCCTGTTTGGTCCAAAAATGCCAAAAATGAAAAAGCGAAAAAGCAAAATTTCCTAAAAAGTAGGAAGTCTCAGAATTGGCCGAATTCACAAGCGATCTTCATTTTCTGGGCCTTCTGAGCACTTCCATGACATCTATGCACTAATTCAAGCATGGATTATTGATTTGGCTCAGGTAAGTCTCGGCAAACTGACTTGAAACTCTCAATAAGGTGACCTCATGAAACTATTGCAAGGAGACAAGACCCTAAAAAAAAGCAGACTACTAGGAGTCCCCATTGGTGATGGTGCGATGTGTGAAAAGGTCACAACACTACCCATGAGCTAACGGCCAGGCGGAATCTACAAATAAAGTGCTAGTATCAGTTATTCACAAGTAATGTGGCATAGAAGAAGCTGACTAGGAAGAGAGATTACCAGTCATCCTGTGGGCATACTGTACAATGTACAAGGTAACCACAGGCCACACGCCCTTCCAATTAATGTACGGTCAGGAGGCAATGATGCCAATGGAGTACATGGTACCCAACTTAAGGATAGTAGTGGAGAATCGGCTGGGTGATACTGGAAGTTTAAAAGAATGACTATACCAGCTTAATAAACATGATGAGCGAAGGATAATGGCACAATGGGTGACGGAGAAAATGCCATGGTGAAGGAAGTATTGGCACGATAAGCATCTCCGATGAATGAATTTCTAGCCAGGACAGTTAGTTCCAAAATACAACGGCCGCCACGAGATTAAGTCGGGGAAGTTCAAAGTCTGTTGGTTCGGACTGTTCCGAGTTCGAGAAGTCTATGACAATGGCTCTATAAAGCTTGAGAATTTAGATGGGTCACCCATACCGGAAGCAATCAATGGTTCTAAGTTGAAGCAGTATCAAGAAAGAAAGGAGGACACCATCGCCATCAATATGTTGGGCTATGCTACTAAAGAAGATTGGGTTGTACAAAAAGAGAACCTCTAAGAATATGACTGGGGTCTGGGAGGCCCCGGTTATGCAGCCAAAGGAGTTTGGATGGAGTCAAGCATGGATCAAATCATCGAAGAGAGACTGGTGCAGAAAAGAGTAGAAGGCATTGTTGTGCCCCGAATGCACAAGCACTTGACCAATGCGGTATTTGGGACACCAGCACTATGGTAGAGAATGGGTGGACATTGTTGTTACATAGCTCTGAATGAAGGTCTCAGGAAAGGATACTTGGTGAAAGAATTAGACACTGAGGCATGGAAAGAGAATGAGGAACAACTCATCCATGAATGAAGTGTGTGTCAACTTGAGGATACTAATGATGAAGCAAATGATTGGAACGACAAGTAATGGGAAGCCTACTTTGAACAGACAGCTCCCTTTTTAAAGACAGTAATAATGACATAAGATATGTTCATTTCAAGTGTAGACGGGTACACTGAAGATGTAATTCAACAATCGAGACGAGAATGGAGGAAAATGCCAAGGTTAGTGACACAAGATGGGCTTTGGAAAATAATACATAACCCAGTCGGGCCACCAACTATAGAAGGCAAAGAGGTTATGTGGTACCAATGTTACAGCAGACGATATATTGACAATAGTTTCAAAGGTATTGGCCCTTCTCCATTGCTTAATAAATGGTTTGATATACAGTATATAGGATCATGTTGTGAAGAAGAATGCTATAAGCGGCCCTTGCATACATGCAAATGGTATTATGCGTCTAAATTGTTAAAACAGGTGGAGTATGGGGAATAAAAAGAACATCTGAAAAAGAAGAGAGGAGATGAGAGAGAAAATAAACAAAAAATGAAAAAATTAAAGATCGAAGAGAAAAAAGATAGAAGTCATAAAAAAAATGGAGGGTAGGAGAATAAATGAAGAAACATAGGGCAAATGGAGGAGAGCGAAGAGAGAAAATAGAAATAAAAGAAATATGGATTGGAAATTAAAAGGAATTGGAGAGAGAAACAATATTTAAAGGAAAAAATAAAAGTATTAAAAAGACAAACGTATTATATGGCGTTAAAAAAAATAAAAGAAATGGACTAATGGAAAAAGCAAAGCCGACCAAGGGAAGAGAAATTAAAATTAAAATTAAAATGAGTTGTGGCCATCATCCGCCACAACTCAGCGAAGTATTAAAAGAGGAAACTTTAAAGTGAAAAATAGTCAAAGCTTAGAAAAGGAGGACGATGTGCAACCATCCAGAACACTCGGAATAAGAGGGCATAAAAGGAATCGAAGAAGGGAAGAAAAAATTCAAGTGAGGAAGACATCGACATACAAGAGAGCTGGTATACGACATTCAAGTACTTTAGAAGTTGCACAACATTCAGGCCATTATCCAGAGCATTTGCAAGGTGTACGACATCATTCAAATTATTTGCAAGGCATATGACATCATTTAAAGTATTTGCAAGTCATACGGCATCATCCAAAGCATTTTCCAGGCATACAACACCATTCAGAGTATTTGCAGGTTGTATGGCATTCAGTCCATTTCCAAGTCGCCCAACCTTCAGGCTACTCTCAATTCGTACACCATCACTCAGACCATTTGCAAGATGTATGGCATCTGGGGGAGATCTAGATCGTACGACATTCCCAAGTCATACATCTTTAGAGCGTATGATTTTATTCTCAAGTTGAACAGTGCACAGAGGCTCTTCTACTCATACGACATACTCAAGACCCTTGTTCTGTGCAACATTCACACTTTCTTGAGATCGTTCATCCTTCACCAATCTCTCTAGTCATACGCCAGCCAGGCACTCTTCTAGTCGCACACCTATTAAGCAATTTTCAAGTCGTATGACCTTGTAGGAGCAACGTACGACTAGTTCATAGCATTAAATAGTTGACAGGAAGACATCAATTCGTATGGAACACAGTTATATCATCCACCGAGTGACACTCTCCAGCCCTCCACTTCGCAAGCCATTCTTGGTATCTACACATTGTACAATATTCAGCCTTCATTCATACTGTATGGCAATCCTTGAGCCCTCAAGATGTTCAGTACTTGCAGTTTTCTTTAGAATTTCAACAGCCCTACTTTCATTAGGTATGACAGTTATTGGAGTTTGACAGTTTTGACAACCGTTTAGAAGGAAATAAAATTAGCTGGAATCACCACACCAATGATACAATGGAAAAAGGAAAGAAAATTGTACAGCATAGGCCAAAGGTAGCCTTGGCAGGAAAGAAAAAGAAAATGGATGTTGACACGGACACAATGTCTTGGGAAAATCTAATTGGCAATGAGTGCATGCAGTGGTGGCAGAGCACAGTCGATGACCACCCTCTAAAGTTTGCACTGCAACACGCTCGGGTGGATAAATCCATTCTAGTGCCATTTTTTAATTCATGCGAGTTCAAGCCTTGGCTGAAGGCCATGGTGGATAATTATTACAGACACAGTCACAAGTCGGTGATAGACTATAGGGGTTGTACAGTTACAGTTTCATTCTAGCCGCAGGACTTTGAGTGGGTTTTTAGCGTTCTAGCCACTAGGGTGGGAGTGAATAAACCAAAGAAGATGACACAACATAAGGAAGTCATGATCAAGCAAGTGTTTCAACAAGATTTAACAACATAGGAGAAGGATACTATATGGAACATAGGCAATAGAGGTCTCTGAAAACATTACCTGGCAACTGCCAAATGGAAGTGCCTGCTAGATTTAATGAAGTGCCAACTCACTGGTGCCAACCGAGTATCTAATATTGCCATCTGGATGGTGGATTACATGGTAGGATTGAGCATTGGTTGAGTATATAACTGGGCATGGTTACTTACTGAACGAATATGAGAATTCTTAGCCCAGCGGCACAAGGCTTTTTATATGACACAGCATGCCATTGCTCTCCTTCTCAATGTTGTGCATACCCAAGTACCTGAAGGCAGATGGGGTTGATTGTAGCCTCTCACACATTTGGACCCAGGACTATCGACAGTGTTCTACTGGACAAAGTTGGAACTTAAGCAAGTCAGCGAAGGCACTACTACAGGGAAGAAAAGGAAGCGGAAAGAGGCATCGGTGGAAGAGGAAACATTGGCTGAAGAGCCATCAAAGCAGGGTGAAGCATCCAAAGGAGAACCTATTGATCTGTCTTCCTCAACATCAGCTTCTAGTTCACCAGGGGATGAGGAGGTGTCCATAGCTATTGGTGGCCAAACAACAATGGAGGTGGAGGTACCACTATTGCAGCCAACCAGGTTCACTCTTCCAGCACTGCCAGTGAAGGAGAGTGCATAGGCAGTGACCTTCACCCTTCTAGTCTAGCCAATTGGAGTTGGGAGAACATTGAGAGTAGCAGCCTCATCACCAAGCGCATCACTAGGATGGGTGCCACTTGCCATGATGTCATCTTGCTGGGAGGCCACTACATCGACAACTTTTGTTGAGATATTACCAGAGGTTCCTATAGTGGGTGAGGAGCTACCAGGTTCAGGAGTTGCAGTACCAGAGAAGCCACCAGTGACAAGGAAATGGGGGACAATCATGACGGATGGGGAGGCTTCTCCTTTCACACCACCAGGAGCACCAGGGGTAGCTCAGATTGACAGTTGGTTGGGATCTGTGGGCCTCACACTTGAGGTGGCCAAGCAACCAGAGTAGTCAATGGGGAGTCCTCAAGGATTAATAGGTGAGGCAAGCCCCGCTATCCACACCCAACAGAGCGAGACAACCAAACTCGTTGAGGAAACACTTACCCAACCTGAGGCTAGGGAAGAGATGGCGCTAGGGATAGCCATTCCTGAGCTTGAGCAAACAACTAGGGAAGCACCTCAAGAGAACGAAGAGCCCGACGATAAGGAGGATGAGGAGAGTGACTCCACTGATGGACTTGTAGTAGAAATGTCCCAGCCAGACCCATCAGATCTAGTCGATACAATGCAGCATTATGTGGAGGAGCTGGAGCATATGGGAAAATTGATGATTCGAGTAGGCCAGGTTTCTAGAGAACTTAAGCTTGGTTGATCTCCACTCGTGGGATAGGAGGTTCAATGCATCTGAGGGTTTGTACAGATGGGGTGTGAAGCAGAGTTTACTGGGATATTTGGTGCGGGATGGCCAATGGGCGAGACTACGACGATGATGAGGGCATGGAGGGGTAGGCCACCATGGCTAGTAGGCTAAGATGCTAGGGTTCTTGAGAGTGTATACCACATTGAGCTTGCATTTTGTGATGTTTCTTACCTCATGAAATGTCAGGTGTTCTCCATTGAGGTTGCAGTCTCACGTAGGGTGCAAGCATATAGACTTTTACAAAAGGTTAAGGAGGAGTCAGCCACTCAAATGACAACTATTCAGATAGACTTAACAGAGCAGACCCGGCTAGCCTAGGATAGGAGAGCCCAATTAGAGGCCTTGGAGACTTGGGTGCCCACCTTGGAAGAGGAGGCATGACAGAAAGAGGGGGCATGGGAGTGCAGAGTGAAAGAATTGGAAGATCAGTTGATAGCAAAAAGTGCAGAGGTAGCCAAAACTAAAGGCCAATTGATGGAGGCAGCTCGTATGGTGAAGGTCGCCAGGGAGAGGTAGATACTTGCTTATCACCAACTCCACACACATACAGATGAAGTGAGGTGACTGCAAGCAGAGCATTCCTCAACTACTCCAATATCGTTTGTACATCCAGGGATGTCCTCACTTCCCCCTCATTAATTTTGTATATTTGGTCATTCATTCCCTTGGGTTTTTATGTCATCTAGAAGACGAATTTTTTTAGGAGGGGATGACGTAAGTAGTATATCTTTACTTTTGTTGTATTCAGTCGTAGTCAGCCTTGGTCATAGTCGGCCAATTGCTAATAAAACTATAGTTAGTAAGAATAATACATGTCATGTACTTTCAGGTAATCAAGTCCTGACTAATGATAATGTTGTTATGAAACGTCGTGTCAATTGCTATAGTCGAGAAATAGTTATGTGTGGATGGTCATAGTTGATAGCACTATTGATACTCTGTGATTGTACATGGTGATAATTTTGATAATGAATAAAGTCTCTAATGTTCAAACATGATATATTTCTATTCTATTATTATGTTCCATGTTATGCACATGACTTAGTTTGCTTAGTAGTATGTAGTACTTGAATTACATTCTATAGGTAAAACATACTTATCTTCAAAAGATTTAGATTATTTTAGACACAATGCAGTATAGAGTAGTTCCTAGAGTAATATTGTGCTTGGAATGAGCAAGATGTCATAATTCATTGACAATCAATCAACTTTGAACAACAACTATTACAATCATAGTTCTTGGGTTCTAGAATTCTTTTAGCTTCAGATAGCCCTCTCCTTCCTTATTTTTTGTTTTCTAATATGCTTGTGTCTTCTATTTGAAAAATGAAATTACAAGAAATATCAATGAAAGATAAATATAGGGTTTGATATATATTTTATAATACTGATCTAACATTTCTTGGCCTACACATCCGAACAATGAATAAACCATGCTAAAGGATGTTTTTGAGGAAAGCAATGACACTATGCTAATAGTTCGAGAGTATTGGTTGTACCTTTATCTAGGATCTACTAGATGTTTCTGATATACTGACCATATTTGCATATATTTTCACATAAACAGATTGCCATACTAATCAAATTTTTTTTGCCTTAAAACATTCAAAAACATCTTCAAGATTTTGTTTCTTTTTACCACAAACATCAAGTAGCTTTGTGATATAGTGTCTTCTTTCTTTCATGTCACCAAACACTAGAAATAACTTTCTTTGCAACATACTTTTATTGCTGGACACTTATATTTTATAATTATGCATTACTTTTGTTCCATCCAGAAACTGCTACACCTTCTAATCAAATCTGCATCACCATTCCAGGTGACTGGTTCCCTCAAGCCAAAGAATGTCCACCTCCCACCATACCAACTAGTATGCATGACATGTGAACAAAGATTTTTCCTCGCAAAAACATCAAACAGTGACGTTGTCCAATGTACAACATGTGCAACAACAACGAAATTTCAATACAGACAATTCCTTCAATGCACAATCCACACAACGAACTAAGATCTGGACTATTACCTACACAAACAATTGCTAGAAAGTAACTTCCCTCAACTTGCAGCAATACACTATCTAAATTACAAAAAATACATGTCCATAGTGATGTTTATGCTATGCAAATTCGAATTACAAGGAACATTTACACTTGCCATGGACAATTGCATCATAGAAATTTTCAAACAAGACAATGTTGTCACACCACCCAGATAAAAAGGGATTTGCAACTTGACATAGGTACTTATTCTGCACAAAATAATTACTTGACTTTTACAAAATGTCGTCTTCCTCTTTCCTACTAAAGAATATGTTTTGTTTCAAAAATGCTAGAAGACAAAGTAATCAATCTATGGAGATGCTTCTGAGACAAAAGGAGATGGATGTTATCACTACTAGAGAGGCCAGATTTTGATCCAATTCTTGACATCTCAGTTTCTCACAGAACTTTTACTGGAGTCAATTACCTTTGAAGAAAACAAAAATTCCTTGTTTTTGGAAACTTATCTTAAATTCATAGAGTTTGATGTGGAGAAAATTTGTTAATGCGACATATTATAGCTATGTCTTTTTTCTTCCGTGTTTACTTAAGTTTGGCATAATTTTCAAGCTTTAGGATTGACCATGGCATCCTCTAAATATTGGCATGATGTAGAATTTGCTGAAGCTAGGCACAAGTTGCCAACAGTTTTTGCCTACTTTCATTTGTTTTTCCACTTTTCTGTTTTCTTGGGTAAACTACAAGAAAGGAATTTTTTGTGCATTATGGACCATGTGCAACTTTTTGTTCAGTTATGAATGAGAAATCTGCCCCTCTTTCAATTATCTGATGCATATTCAAGTCACATTATAAATTTTCGTTCGATGGTCATGGAAAGCATATGTGGCGATAAGATAGAGATTTTCTTCTATATTTGGCCTATGTAAAAGGATTTCGAATTGTTTTCCTGCAAAAATCTCCTACTTCCCTTTTGAATTTAGGGCTTTAAATGCCTCTTTACTGCCATTCTACAATGTAATATATTTATAATTTATTCAAATCTGATATGATATGGGTTGTATAATTTTGAGCTAGATCCTGAACTGATATTGATTGTTGGCTTCTTGCAAAACCCTTGTTGGTGTAATAATAAGATTATGTTGTTGAGTTTTATGTTTTTCTTAAATATATAGTCATAATTATTAGCAATAATCAGCAGAGTATATGACAGACAGGTTGTAGTGCTTGTTAGTGAGTGCATTTGGCTTGTAATTTTGAAGTTTATGACTCAACTCAGCATATAGTACCATATATCTCTCACATAGAAAAGAAAAATATCATTTGGTGAGGTGACAAATTTATGTCATATTGATTACCAGTAACACTTGATCTGAATTTTTTTGTTCACTGGGTGATTTTAAGGGTTTTCCATTAATTACTGTTTGTGTCTGCATTACGACTAGTTTCAATTGGTTGTTTCATGTTAAAAAAATATAAAGAAATTTCATGATTTTTATTTTTAAAATTCTACATTAGGGACATTCCACCATCTTTCAGATCATTGGCTTCGATGATTGAAACCCCACTCTCGGCACCTTCTCTTTCCCTTTGCAAAGCCAGTGGTTGACACCATAGAAGACTTCCTACACTCTTGGTAAGCTCTGTTCAAAAGAAGCCACACCACAATCCCATAACACAAATTGCATAAGGCACTAGACATTCCTTATTCACGTTAATAATTGTCTTGCAATCCACAGACACAGGTGAAGATTCATTGTGAATGTAGCTATGTACATATATAGACATCATGTTTGTACATGCCAGTCACCTTGACTAAATCCCACACCTATGCACTCTATGTCGTCTTTTGCCAATTGTCACTATTTTCCCTACAAACAGACCTGCTCAAGGCAGGGACTCCAACTCATGCAGAGCGCTTGTTTTTGTAATTCTTCCATGTAAAGAGGGTGGTCTACATCACTCAAACTCTAATTCTTCCATGTGAAGCAAGTAGCCAACAACTTTTATCATATGAGAGAAAAAAATACCACCAATTTGATCAACTAGAGGTACTCCCATAGGTTCATTTTATTTTAGTGGACCCCTATAATGCATATGCATGGAGATGGGGACTGGAAAGTGGTCGAAAATGCATTTAAGCCAATAGCTTCAAATGCATAGTTGAATCAACATCCTTGGAAACATAAATATGATTTTCATGAAATTTATAAGAAATACATTAACAAGAAGACATGGATGATGATCAAGAATTTAATTCACCAAATGGACCTATCAATGTTGCACCTCCTTATATTAAGCCAAAAAAATGAAATTTTTTATGAAGCCAAATATATAATTAAGATACAAGTCATTGAACATTACATAAGAATTTTAAACTACTGTGTCTTTTCCTTACTTGCAAGGATGAGCTTCAAGTATGTTATTGGAAAGTCACATTTGCATCAATGCAAGTATGAAACAAAAACAAAAGTAATAATCATTTCTATTGGTAGTTTTATCTTGATGTTCATCACTATGGTAAGATTAAAAAATATTTGATAGAAGAACGAAGTGTGCATTACTACATCAAGAATGTGAAATAGATGCGACTAAATCGATGAGAAGTATGAAAAAGCACATAGGACAAGCATCAAGTGAGACTGCATGAATTATGAATAACAAGAACAAATAAATCATGATAAGCAAAGAATGGTTTAGTTTAACCAAATCTATGCAACACACAATTTCAATCAAAATAGCAATATATAATTTTTTACATTAGACAAGAGGCCTCTTCATGTCTTATTCCCAATAAGACATATTCATACAAGAATCTATAGTTATTAAGACTCGTTTCAAAATACATAATCATATCGATGTTACATCCTAGGTATGCTTCCGTTGACCTAAAAAATCTTTTTTCCTAAACAATAAAACCTTGGAAAGAATATGATAGAACATTTAAGAATGTGGAACGATGTGAAGAAAATGTTGGAGAACATAAATTGACATGCTACCAAAGTATCTAGACTCCTCCCTCTCATGTTTGCTAAATTGCTGCAATGCCCCTATGAAAAAATCTAGCGAGTTGTATATACAAAAGCTCAATAGAAGAGATTAGTAGTTCACATTATCCACATGAATGATAAGAAGTGGAGTTTGTGAGAACACTTTCTTAAAACTTAGAAAGCAATGACATGGCATTGGAAAAATGTAAGTTTTTTTTGCAATTACTTGGGTTTAAAATGGGAAAATTCACAAACACTGATGAAAAAATCTAGCAAGTTGTATATACAAAAGCTCAATAGAAGAGATTAGTAGTTCACATTATCCACATGAATGATGAGAAGTGGAGTTTGTGAGCACACTTTCTTAAAACTTAAAAAGCAATGACATGGCATTGGAAAAATGTAAGTTTTTTTTGCAATTACTTGGGTTTAAAATGGGAAAATTCAGAAACATTGATATTTTTTTCATAAGAACTAAAATTGGTAAACAAAGAATGAAAAAAATGATGTTCTAAGTTTTTGTATTTAACTCTCATGTAATTTAAGACTTGCATTTGACTCACAATTTATTGAACTGCTCACAAGTTTGTTTAACTATGAATTTTTGTTGGGATATGGTGTTGTATACCATTGCATAAAATGTTTTATTATATTATTGTAATTAAATAATTATTTAGTTGTGATACACCTTGGTGGTGTTGTTAATCACACTAGGTAATTATTTGGAACCCACGTGATGTTGTATTGTAACGTTGTATTATTATCTATGTGGGAGACATGTAATATTGGGGAAATAAATAATGTAACGACTTACTACCCAATATTAGAAATGAGGGGTTAGTGGCTTTGTATTCACATGGTTTTGTGATACATGGTTTTATCTTACCACTAGTTGTATTTGTGTGAGCTTGTGCCTATAAAATCAAACACATTGTAGTGGTTTAGATAAGGGGGTTGAGTGGATTGACTATGATTATTGAGTCTTCTTGAAGAGTGTATTAGTGAAGCATGGCATGGGATGTGCAGATTCATGCTTGGACACATGAGAGTGCATTGGAGGGCTTGATGCTTCAAAGGTATTCATTGTAACTCTTGTATTTGTTTATGGTTGATTAATATGATGGAGTATGGATGCTTTTGGAGGTTGGGTTTTTCCCTCTTGAGGGTTTTCCCAGGGTAAATCTTGTGTTATCTTGTGGCTTGTCTATTTGATCTATGCATTTGACAAACTTGTATGCATTTTAATTTCTCATGGGTTATGTAGGAAATGGTTTAATATTTTGGGTTTGAATGCAATATTTCCTAACAAGTGATATAAGAGCTTTCATGGTTGAAGAATTTTTGTTATAACCCTAGTTTGAGAGTTTTTGCAAAGTTGAAGCCATGGACATGCATGTAGGGTTTGCGGCATTACAAGTTATGGAACACATGTTGTAGGTGTTTTTATGCATATTTGAGCTTTGGGTTGTCAAGATTTGTTGGGATTATTACAAATCTGAAATTTTCCAATATTGGGTGAAAAAGGGTTTTTTGGTTTGAGTTTGCATGTGAGGGTTTTGTGGGGGAAATTTTACAAATGACCTTCTGGAACAAAATGGACCTCATGGTTGGATTCAGGTTGGCCAAGAGATGAATTTTGACATAAAATTCAACCTATTTTAGAAAAGTTGAAAAAAAACATTTTTTTAAGAATAAGCCCATTTTGCATGTGTAGAAAAATAAAATATTGAAAAATCTGTGCTTAAAATATTTGTAGAAAAAATTCACCATGGAGGGTTTATTGAAAAATCTTTTTTTAAACACCTGCAAAATAAAAATGAAAAAAGTCAGAAATTATTGAAAAAAAAAAGTAGTGGAAGGGGGTTGAGGTCTGCAAACCCCGTACCCCACCTAGCACTGTTGTCGATAGTAGTATTACCAACGGCAGTACTGTTGGCTACGGCTGACAGTACTGCCACCAAAAGTACTTTTCCCATCAGCGGGTGGGAGGCAGCAGGAACTGCTGACTTATTTAAAAACTCAGCCAATTTTAAAATCTGTCACTCAAGCGCCACTGCCATCAGTGGAGCCACCAGGCCACCACCCAGCAGGCCTAATAGTGTATTTTACAACATTTTTTTTGAATGAGAATAAATTTTGTCCAACATGTCAATTTTTTGACTTTTTCTAGTTGTTGGAAAGCTAGTTCCGAACACTACACAATGGTACATGTTTGGTTTTCTAATTTTGTTATTTTGACATGTTTTTGTAGCTTGGAAGTCAGATGTTCTTTTTTGCACGTTTTTGGTCATATCTCTTACATACAGAATCAAATTTTCAATTTCAAAGAGGCATTAGAGAAAATTTGTAGTGTACTACATAATGGTTCAGATTGTTTATCAATTTGTGGTGTAGGAAATGTTTGGTACTTGTTTGATTGCTTGTAGGTGCCTGAGATTCGGGGTGTGATTGTGTGAGCATCCAAACGATTCAAGAGGTGAAACCTTGAGGGAGTACATATTTTTATATGTTATTTATGATGCTACAAATGATTATCAGATTGGTGTTTCCTAGTATATGTTTACAAGTGATTTTTCAAAGTTGAGACTTTGATGGTGACAGGTACATAGGTTGTCTTCGGTTTTGAGGACATGGTTGGACATGGTTTGAGACTACGAGTCTCGTATGGGTGATATTTGAGTGCAGGTATAGTGATGGCTATGGTTATGGTGTTATGGATATGCAAGTACATTTGATGCATTGGCATGACATGATCATGTATGTGGTGTTTGGTAGTGATATGGTTTGATTGTACTTATCTTCTTGATGAATATTTGGTTCCTTGACTATGATTACTCATTTGTGGATATGGTTGGAAAATAAAATCATTGGTTGATTTGGTGTTTGAGTCTTGATGTCTACATGGTTATCTTCTTTGATATCTCAGTTTCTAGTTACTAATGTGATAATGAGTTTGCATGTTTCAGTGGTTCGGATCTACGAGTTATGCAACTTGTAGGTGTGTATGTCCTATTGGGTTGCAGTGGGATGACTCAAATGTGGAGTTTCTATATCCATCAGGTTTGATTAATTAATGTTGCAAATTTCATTAGTTGACTTTGTTTGTGGTCATTTGTGCATTGGTATGTTGCTTTGGGATTGAGAGGATGGATGATTTGAGTACTTGATTAGTCGGTTCATGGGACTTGTAGCATGTGGTTTGATCACGATGTCATGATAGCTTGTTACATTCATTAGTTATACACTTTCAGTGGGATCTTTTGACAATGATGACTTGGTGGTGTTGGATTGGTTTGTGATGTTTTGATGGTGGTTGAAGGTGTCTTCTTGGCTTGGAGATCTTGGTTTACTTGTATGATTACTGACATTGCAATTGAGTGTGTATAGACTTGGATGGTCTTCATGGAGAGGATAGTTGTCATGATTCCATGTGTAGCTTGTATCATGATTCAATGGGAGTTGTTGGCAGTGATGTGGATGCATCATTGGTATGGTTATCTTCATGTGATTTGGGATATGTTTTCTTGGATTAGAGTGTTTTTTATGATGTCTTGGTACACTTTTGATTCTAGATTAGAGTTTGGCATATTATATGTTCTCTTGAGACCAAGATGTATGTTATGGTGCATGTGATCTCCTAGGAGATGGTTAGATCATGTTGTCATGATAGGTTCCTGATTTTGAGGTTGGAGCTTTGACATTGATCGTGTTTGAGTCTCTTTGTATTGAGTACATTGATCATTTTCCTGATTACTTCATGATGGTGCTATGTTGCATTTGGAGTTTGGCATGGATTGATCTGTTACAAGTGCTCATTGATACTTAGAGATGTAGGTGTTGGTTGGAGTTCTCTTGTGATTAGAGACATTTTCTTGAGATAGTTACTCTTTGGAGGTTTTAACAAGAAGATCGAGGAGCCTTCACCTAGATATGGACATGAGTTCACGATAAAGGAGATTGTTCTTGGATTGAGTCATAGTGACTTGGATATCATGGAGGAGCATTCTCATTCCCCACTCTTGGTCTACTCAATACCTTGTGATTTGAGAGGTATTTTCCCATTATATCTTTCGGATGTGTTATGTTTCAAGCTTTGATTTCTCATGGGATTGAGTTGATTCATGGTGGTTTGGATACTCATTTGAGGGATGTTGTAGCATAGTTATCTCCTTGTGCTTTTGAGTTTATGATATCATTATTTGATGAGGATTGTTAGGAGATGGTTTATGGGTTGATTTCTAGTTATGGGGATGGTTACCTATGAATTTGATCTTCTTGTTTTGAGAGGCTTACATCCATGTTGGTATTGGTACACTAATTTATATGTTGTACTTGATCTATGAGATTGAGTTTTATGGATGTTGTTGAGGCTTTTTAGTTAGGGTTGTGTAGGATATCATACTTGACACAATGGTACACTTTTTGAGGTGTTGGTAGGACATTATGGATTGCAGGTTTCTCTCTTCATGGTTTCTCCTTGGATGTTTATGTTTTGGGGGGGATGGTGGTAACATGTTGTGAGAGATTATGTAGCTTTATGGGTTGCATGTGTGGATCATTTTTATTGTTCTTGGTACTTCATGCTTTGATTTTCTTATCACACCTTGATGTATAGTGTGGATTGGTAGACTTGATATGCTTAGACATTACCTATGTAGTGGGAGTTCCTGGATATGTATGTACTTCATTGATAGGTTTTATACAGGGAGCTTGGTTGCAATTTACAGGTTGCATGGGTCAAATCACAATAGTGGTTTACAAATTTTATGAGGAAGGAAATTTGATTTTTCTTCCTTTCCCCAAACTCAAGGGGTTCAGTTGAACCACCATTTATGTTCGACCGAACATATGTGTTCGGTCGAACCATTCGTTTGACCGAACCCTAAAATGATGACAACAAAAATTAATAATTTAAGGGGTTTGGTCAAACATGGGTTCGACTGAACCCCCTCAAATAAGGCATAAAAAAAAAGTCGAACTTGTCATTGTCATTTTGTGCCTTTTTTCTGCTTTCCCTGTGCTTTGTGCATGCGGAAAACAGCGAATGCAAACCCGAACGTGAATGACAAATGGCGAATGAAAAACTTGACTTCATCTCTCCATAGTTCATCAACCTGACTTGCATATCTCACCAAGTTTGTCAAATTCAAATTTCATAGACTTTAAAATGCGTTTGTTTATTAAATTTCTATACCCTAAATGCAAAAAATTTCAAATTTGTTGATTTGAAATTGCATTTGTTTGTTTGAAATCACATTTGTTTGAAAGTTTCTAAATCCTTTTCAACAAACACTATTTCTATGATACTCCATCAAAAACACTATTTGAATCTGCAGTGTTGCAATTGCTTGACATACATTTCTACTCTGTCAAAAAATTAACATGCCCTGTCTATGTTTCCACATTTGTATACATTTCTACCAAGGCACCTCCAATTTATTTGAGGCATTATATCAAATAGTTCATTAAAAAAATTATTTGAGGCATTATATCAAACAGTTCATGGTAATTTTTTACGGAGTATGATAGAAATAGTGTTTCCATTGTATGCACCCTATATCAAACAGTTCATTAACAAATTTATTTGAGGCATTATATCAAACAATTCATGGTAATTTTTGACCGAGTATGATAGAAATAGTGTTTCCATTGTATGCACCCTATATCAAACAATTCATTAACAAATTTATTTGAGGCACTATATCAAACAGTTCATGGTAATTTTTGACGGAGTATGATAGAAATAGTGTTTCCATTGTTTGCACCCTATATCAAAAGTTCATTAACAAATTTATTCGAGGAATTATATCAAAAACACTATTGGAAATTTATTTGAGGCATTATATCAAAAACACTATTTCTTTCATACTCCGTCAAAAACACTATTGGAAATTTATTTGAGGCATTATATCAAACAATTCATGATATAAAGTTTAGGGTGCATAGAATGGAAACTTGGATAAAATTCTTCATATTTTGCCTAAGTCTTATGACATTACTCCAAAAATGGTTGGTGAACTAAATGTATGAATCGAAGAATAAATTTAGAGGAAAGAAACTAGATTGTTTGAATGAAATGTATAATAAAATAGTTCTATTAGGATTAGAAGGAATGAAGGTATTATTAAATTTTCTATTTTACAACTCAAAAGAGAATAAAGAAAAGGGTGTGCCTTGTTTGTTGTTAATTTTTATTTAGTAAAAGTGAATGAGAACCATTCAAATGAAAATAAACCTCCATTACAAAAGTCTAAGTAAGATGTCTAAATCCTAGAATGAACTCCTCATGTTTCCTCCTAAATTGGTGTTTTATTTTTTAATAGAGTTCATGCATGAATTAGCCCCTATATCTAGAGATCCCTATCAAACAAACACTTCATATTTGCATGAATTAAAGGATTGAACCTAAATGACATTTTAAAGAAAGGATTTATATGTTCTAGTGTCTTGTCATGGGATGCTCCAACTATATTTATGAAAAAGAAAGATAAGACACTTTTCCAAGTTGTCTTGATTATGTATGTTCAATAAATAAACAATTAACATTAATATCCACCACCTAAAATAGATGACTTATTTTACTAATTGAGAGGGGTGGCCATATTAAAAAAAATAGGTCTAATATTCAATTACAATTAGCAAAGAATAAAGGATGAATACATTCATAAAACTACATTTAGAACTAGGTATAGGACATCAAAATTATATGTTTGAGGCAATGCATATAAGACACCCATATACAAAATAGTACAAAAGAAAGAGAAAAAATGTAAAGAATGTGTGCTTTTAATCTATACTTGAGAGCATTAAAATTTTGAAATTAAACATAAAAAATAATAGGATTTATAAATTAAATACATGAGGCTATTATATAATATCAAAAAAGACTATTTTAAAGTTTAAATTATTTACATTTTAATTTTAGGGTAAATACATTTGGTTGAATTTATGAATTAGAAATAGAAATTTTGAAAGGGCCCCACCCTTTTACAAAGACCAATAAAGAGACAAAAAATGATCAATCATATTGGCATGGAACAACAACAAGAAAATAATAGTTGTAAGTTAGAAAAATAACATCCAATTAGAAATACTCCACCAATAGTGGCAGTGTATCTATAAAGAGGGTCATTTTCCCAAAAACATGAGTAGATCTATCATTTCACAACTTGAATCCAAAATTCTTCAAGGAACTATATCTTATTGTGAACCTTATCCTTTTCCATGAATTCAAGCCTAGTTCAGGTTTGTAATGGAGTTTCCAAACTTGAGACCAAAGGGAATAAAGGGTTCCTATAATCTTCTAAACTTGAACCTTCTTCATATTTTTAAATTATTACAAAAAATGCCAAGAGGTGAATGTTGCAATTCAAGAGAATGGTAGAGGCAATGAACTCCAGCTAATCCATATGTAACATGATTCTTGTCTCTACCAATCTCCTCTAAATTTCTATTGACAAGACCTTCTAAATTAGTCATATCTACAAGAGGACCAACCACCCCTCAATTATGCTCAAAGGAAGTCTCAACGAAATCCTAAGGTAAACAAGGCTCCATCTCATCCTTATGCATTTTGTTCAACCTTACCTTCCTCTAAAATTCCTAAACCTATAAAATACATAGCTATCTACACATGACAACATGTTAAAAACACAAGAAAATCCTATAGCATGACATGTTGAACCCAAATAACCAAATTCAAAAATAATTTAATCTATAAGTATAAATAGTTTGATGGTAGAAACTGTATACATATAAAAATATGATAAATGTGTGATTATTTTTCTTTCCACTATAAATTTTTGGTGTGCTTAGCTATATATTTGAGATGATTCACTCATAATGTAATGATAAAAATTTAGTATGTATAAAGAAATATTTTTGAGACATCAAACTACCATTCTACATAACTCTCACATGGAAATAAAAATATTATTTTATTTTAACTAAAGAAATTGTGTGTACTCTATCTTGAAAATTACTAATTAATTTTGAATTATATACTTATAATTTAAAATAAGAGCATCCTTTGTAACATGGAATAGATAGGTTAATTTTAATGAAATAAAATATGTTTTTATATTAAGATGCTCGAATAATTTATATACCTTCTTTCAATAATTAACATTAGAAATTAATACTTTGCTCCTATTATATACCCACCTCCCAATGGTCTTGGAATGGATGCATTTAGATGGAGAAGGATTTCAAAAGGCTCATGGTACTTGTGGACCCCTCAAAGGCATGATATATAACACATGAACTTTATTTATTAAATTTGGTCTTTAGTTGTTGGCTTCTAGTATGAATGTTATCTATAAGATGGAATTCTTAGTTGAGACTCTCAATCTTCCATTGTTGGTTTCTAGTGTGATTATACAATATGAGCCAAGTATTAATTTCTAATGTTAATTATTCAAAGAAGGTTTTGTTTCATAAGAAGAGACCTATGTTGACATATTCCAAGGAATGTTATTATCCACAATGCATGACACTTCTTCACATCTCTACCAAGTTCTAAACAGATACAGATCTGCCATTTCCATGGAGGAGATTGATGATTTAAAAAGAAAATATCATGCCATTTCTTTCTTGAGAAGTCATGTTTGCATTCATGATTTGCAACTTCCATCTTCATCCAAAAATAAATTACATTATTGTTATGTTCCTGATATTAACAAATCAAAACCTTCTTTTGAGCATGATCGCCAACACAAAGGTAAACGAGTGGAAACAAAAGAAAGCTTTGTTAATGGCTTTCAACATGTTGGTGGAAAATCTACATCTTTTTGAAAGTGGCTTCCTAGCTTATCAATCTTATGTTTAGTAAGGTTTTGTAATCTCCACTGTGTTATTTATTCGGGTCACGGGTATATCTAGTATGATGTCTTATTTTGGGTATTTTGGGTGCATAAGAGAATGTGCATATGTACTGATGTATTCAACCAATGTGCTTTTGTAACGTTGTAATCAGACAATTGGTCATTTGTACTAGGACCTCACTAGTCTTTTTGATATTTTATAAAAAAATTTACTCGGACTACAACTGGGGATTTTCTTGATGGTTCTTTCCCACCAATATGTCTACCTGAACCAGCTATATGTAAAATATTATATATAAATAAAATTATAAGTGTCTCCCACTTTATCTTAAAAAAAAAAGTTTTTGTAAATGTCCACATCTTTTTCCTTGACATAGTTGCTATTTCTTAAAAGATTTATTATGATTTTTCATAATGTTGATCAATACTTTACTGTAAATATTCTATAGTCATGCTCTTAAATGTCATAGGAGGGTTTCATCTTATAAAGCTATAATGATATTATATGCTATTAGAACATCTTAGACACCTCCCTTGAAGCATTCAACAAATGACAAATAACTACCAACACAAAGTGAGATGCCTCATTTCCTAATATGAGGACAAAATAATAAATCAAAATATTAGGATGCAAGGTTGACCCACCTTTCCCAATACTTGGCTAAGTTTATCATCTATTGAGGAGTGGATCCCAACAACAATTGTGCTCAGTGCTTACTACTAATCCAAGGAATACCTATTCATTTTTTCTTTATTGTATGCCTAATGACTCCTCATCTCAAGTTAAATTGTGGGAATGGATTTTTATGCCCTCCCTATGACTAAATGTCTACAAGGAGGTGAATATTATATGGTGGAAAAAACCAAGATACAAGTTGGTTTAGTTCTCATAAACTCTCTAAAAAATAATTGAATTCCTGCATTCTAACTAGAAATACCATGAGGGGTTTAGATCCCATTTTAGACAAAAAAATATTCTTATACTCATCACTAGTTCACTTTGACCAACTAAAAAGATGGTGAACTAAAGGAAACTTAGTTGTATTGATAGATTTTACTTAGTTATTTCTCTTTCCATTGTCCCCTCTCCAAAAAACACCCTTATTTAAGTAGATTCTATTAAACCTATCTCACATATCACCTCCCAATTCTTTAAACTTTTCAAACTTCTTATTCCTCTTACCTAATAATCTATCCTTCAAGCTCAACACTTCCCACCTCAATCAAATTGATCACCTTGCTTCCCTAATATCCCTTTGGTTGATGTTCCTAGACCTCATCAAAATGGTAAGTGGATACAATTGTGGAATGATGCAATTAAATCTATTGCACTACCTTACTATGATCTTACAATAAGAATATGGATAGAAAGAGATCTAGAATGGAAAAAAAATATGGATCCAAATAGAAAAAAATAAACTTGTTTTGGCTTTAGCACTTACTAATAAATTTTCTACAATGAGTGGTTGCTTTCATTGAAATAAAACTTAGAAGATTTGAACTTAATTGTGGTAGAGGATCTCAATTAAGAGATAGGCTACATTGGATGAAAGGATATAAGGGATACAAATTATTTTTTAGTTATCTCCAACATATTTACATTCTCAAGAGTGGATAATATCTATCATTGATCAAGAGAAGTAGTTCCATGACAACTCTAATGATATTAAATCCATTTTCCTCCAACATTACAAATAATTTTTAATTGATCTAGTTGAAGGAGATCCACTTCAAGATATAGTTGAGGAATTGATTAGCACTTGCATACCCAAAATAATTGGTCTCAAAAAATAGGCACATTTAGATAATTTATTCACCCTTGAGGAGGTTGATATTTCCTTGAAGGATTTGAATACTCAAAAAGTCTTGGAATAGATGGTTTAGCTACACAATTCCTTAAAAAAATATGTCCATTCATCAAGGAGGACTCTATGAGGTATAAAAGTAGCTTTATCAAAGGGATACATCATTTAAATTCTATTAATCAAGGGTTGATAAATTAATTCCTAAAGGAAAAATATTTTTTTTCAATTAAGGGTGGCTACTAATTACTCTTCTGAATACCTCCTACAAGATTGCAGCTAAATCCATAGCTAAAATAATTGAACAGATGACACAAGAAATTGTAAGTGTAACACCCCTCCTTTTTGTACTTTGATAATTAGGCAATGTTTTCCTATGATATGCTTCGATCATGTTAACATGTGAATCAATGATGCTTTATGCTTTGATTATGTTAATAATGTTAGCTTTGTCAGTTAGTGATATTGTATTGGTGAAGGGGACGGGGTTGTATCACTCGCTTGCGAGTGCCCTACGATTCTGAGATTTCCTCTTCACGGTGTGTCTGATCATATTATGTATATATGCACGTTCGACGGGCTCTTTGTTGCAGGTTGGCAGGTATATGACATCGACTCCACCTGGTTTCCAGGTCTGAGCGTGTCCATTGATCAATGGAAATTAATTGGGAGATAGTAGCTAGGTTTTCTGAACCAAGTCGTCACCCTAGTCGTAGCATGTTGTTGGGTCGTCATTGGGGTCAGTTGTTTTATCTTGGTCAGTTCCCTTTGAGTGGTTATTTAATTTCAAGTTAAAGTTTATTTAATGGCTTGCGTAGTCTAATTAATGACTAAATGTGTTTAGTTGCAAGCTAAAAGTGATTAAATAGCTTTTGGAAATTATAAATGAATGTTTTGTCCTATAGAGTTATTGGAAAATTAGTGATTAATTAATTAATTTAATTGAATTAATAAAATAATCTAATTTGGAATTAGATTTATTTTATTGATAATTTAAATTAATTGTGTGAATTAGCTTAATTATCCCTTTTGAATTGAAAGTGTAAAAGATTTAATTCTTTTGTTGAAAATAAAATGCCAAAATATTGTGAATTCAATTTGGATATAGAAAATGGTTTAAAGTTAGTAAAAAATTCAAATATTTTCTTATGCATGACTTTGGGGTAAAAAGGATATTTTCAAAAATAGTTGACTATTTGGAAAAAGATATTTGTGTTGAAATTGAAATAGGAATTTTGAAATTGAATTTAGTTTGATTTTGAAAGTGAGTTTGCATTTTGGATTGGAATGTAATTAGAATTTGAATTTGAATTAAAAGTAGAATTTGAATTTGAATTAGGGAAGTTTGGAAAAAGGTATATTTTTATTTTAGGGTTTTCTTTTCAACCTCCATGGATTCTTGGTTGGAGTTTTGGGGTGGAGAGACTTGAAGGAGTGCTTGGAAAAATCTCCATGGTGGAAGCTTACAATTCTTGGAGAAAACATAAGGTTCTACCTTTCTATTCCCTTCCTCTTCTTGCTCAATGGAATGGTTAAAACATAGTTTAGATTCAACAAAAATGCATGGAAAAACTTGTCAATTTGCAAAATTATAAATGGTTTTGGGAATGGATTCTAATCAAGGAATTTGCACCATGAAATAGGGAGAAAAAAATCAAAGAAAACTCCATTGTTGATTTAGTTTTTATTTTGAAAACCCATTTGTTTATTTGGAAATAAGTTTTATTTTGAAATTTGGGGGTTTGGATTATTGTTTCAATTTGAGTATGAAATCAAATTTTGGGGTATGGGTATTGTGAATACAACCACATATTTTGGTATATGAAAATACCCACAAACATATATTCATATATTTGTTATTTTTAAGAAATTTTAAAATTCTGATAAAAATGTTTTTAAAAAATTTATGATTTTCGGGTCTAGTAAAAAAAAAAAAAAACGCAGGTTTTAATTTATTTTAAAAATTTGTTTTTTTTGGGGCGGTGGGAGGTCAAACCCCACCCCCACCGCCTCCACCGCGGCCGTTGCCGGAGGGAGGCGGCCGCGAAGCACACAGCCACCGCCGCCCCCGCGGGGAGGCGGGGCACTATGTGCACCGCACACAGGCTTCGCCGCCCGGAAGGGAGGCGGGCGCTGTGCGCTGAGCGCACAGGCTCCGCCGCCCGGCCGGGGGGTGGGGCTCTACGTGGGGAGCACACAGGCTCCGCCGCCATGGCGGCGGGGGCCTGCGTGCCAGGGCTTCGGCCCTTGGGTTTCTTTAAACAAATGCACTTTTAAAAGTTTAATTCTTTTATTTAATTTAAATCTATTTTATATATATATTAATTATATTATATTTTATATATTATATATAATATTTTAATATTGTATATTATATAAAATATAATATTGTAATATATATTAGATTAAAATAATTTTAATGAGTTCAAATGTAAGTTATGTGAATTATGAGGTTTTTGAATTATAAATTAATTGGAAAATATATGTATAGGTTATTTGTTAAAGTTTATTCAATGGGGTTTATATTTAAAGTTATTTAAATGCTTCAATTGCAAATAAAATATAACTTTGGTTGGTATATTTAAATAATGTTAAATGCCAATCTCGAATTTTTAAACGACCTTGCGATTATTATAATTGCGGTATTGAGAGTAAAGAATGAACTTATTTGTTAACTTAAATGTTTATTTTAATCAAGTGATTTATCTTTTATATATGATCGTGAAATTTAGAGAGAACGGTTGATTTAAATTTTAAACCAGATAGCTACATTATTAAAGTGTTTTGAATATGAGGAGGGTTGTGAAATTTAGAGTAAATGACCTATTCTTTAAATTTTTTTTAACTGTCGTGAAAAGAAATGGGATCAATCGATTGGATAAATGCAAGTCATGAAACCTGTGTTTGAGTGGATTTAGGAAATCCGAATTTTAGTTTACTTGATTGCTTGAAATACTTTTAACGTTTATTCTTTCTTGTGCGATGTTGGGAGTATAGAGTCATTGTTTGAAGTCTTTCTGATAGGGGATTTGTATCCTGTTGTGGGTTGTCTTTATGAAAGTCAACTTTTGGTGTGTCGTAGAAAATGTGCATAGTTATACCTTGTGGATCACCCGGTTTTCACGAACGGGGATTTGTGCCTCCTTGGGTGTAGGAGAGGGTAATGTGTTTTGGTTTCCTCCAATGTTGGAGTGGGTTTTGTACGTGGTTTTCCTCCAGTGTTGGAGTAAGTCCCGTGTTCTATTTCCTCCTTGGTTGGAGAGGTCGTGTTATCTTGTTCTTCTTGTGGGGGTGTTGTCGTTAGGAGAGTGGCTCTTGGTGGGGGTCCGGCACACAAAGGGGCGCCAAGGTAACTCACCTAGAGTTTAACTAAGTGATAATTTAAATGAATTAATGGGGATCTTTCAAACTAATAAGATAATGAATGCCTCTCTCGTGAAGCAAGTGAATGATAAGGCTCGAGATGAGATGAGACGCATAGTTTTGCATGAGGGTCCGGCGCCGATAGAGGCAAGCCAGGGTAACCCAAGATGGGGGTCCGGTAGCCTAGGAAGGTTGAGCTAGGGTAACTCATGCAATTTATGTATGACACTTTTCCTATGTCGACAGTTAACCAGTTATTGTGTGATGTACATGATCATTATTCTCTGAAAGCATTGTAACTTCGTGTTAAGTGATGTTGTGACTGTTGTGGCTTAATGGCATTGTGGTTGTAGATGTTAAGTGGCTTTGTGATTGTAGTTGTTTCAATTCAGTTTTTGTGTAAGCCTGTGTCTAGTGGTAGATGATCTTGTCTAGGAAAACCTTGTTACTATCTCCTAGCACGGAGGGAGTGGGGCCTTTGGGTTCCACGTGGTCGGGTGGCGTGCATCTTTCCATTGGTTCTTCTTCATGTTCGTGTGCTCGTGATTTCCAGCTGGAGAGCTCGTGGGAATCAGTTGCTTCTCATGCCTTGTTCTTTTAGTTCTTATTGTATCTTTTACCCCTCATTTGTTTCGAGGTGGAATTTGTAATTGTAATTATGAGTTTTGGATTTACCTCATTCGGGGAATGAGTGATGTAACCTTATTGTTTAAATTCTAAATTGGAATCTTGAGGGATTTATTTATCCTTGTTGTAATTTATCTTGAATGGAATGTATGTTGTTTCATTTCCTTAAGTGATTAATGTTTCAGTTTATGTTAATGTTATTTGATGTTGGGTTTTTATGTAATCTTTGTCTCGTGGCCTTAGAGGTTGTTGGCAATATGAATTCACCTTACATGTTATTGCACTTAAACAAAAAAAAAATTGGTACGTTTAAGTAGTGAATTGCAACTTCCTCTAGGGTTGCGTGGCGGGGCATTACACATGGTATCAGAGCCTAGGTTTAAACACTGGGAACTCTGGGATTATGTTGGACCCATTATGTTGTATGTGCGTAGGTTTATACTCTGGGCACTATGAGCCCATTGTATTGACCTAGTTGATTTTTCTCTTTCGTGTGGTTTTCCTTTTTGGGTTGATTTCTCTTGTTTGCCCAGAAGTCGTCGTTAAGTGGTATAGGTCCAATGGTGCAGGAAACTAGTGGAAAGGATAGGATCCTCGGTGTAGTGCGCAATGCACCGATATCCTTTCTATTGGAAGAATGCATTATGGATGATTGTGTAGTGTGTGATCGTGATGTGTTGTGTGTGGTGGACGACAATCATTTTTGTTGATTTTCCCACCCTTGCATGTCTTTGGTTGAATGCTTTTGTGAGGTTAGGCTCGCAAGCCTACCAAGAAGTGTGTTTTGGTTGTTTTCCTTCTTGTTGCCTGGCTTTTTCGTTGTGTAAAGGGTTGAGACCCTTGAGTGGATTCTTGAGTGAGGTTGTAGTGTGTTTGTTGGGTGTATTCCAAGTGCTTGATGTGGCAAGATAGATATAGACCTCTTTCCTTGAGTGCCTTAGTATGGCATTTGTATCTTATGAGAAAATGTTTATGTATTCATGAAGGGTTGTTTCTTAGATCAAACCTTGGGTAAAGGACCTAAGTCCCCAAGTTGCATTCATAATCATGGAAACGTATAATATGAATAGAAAACCATTTTGTAGTATGTAAAAGTTTAGAGAAATAAAGGATTAGTGAAACAGTTGCATGTTAAAGATAAATGCATTATAGGTGCATGTGTTGTTGGTGAGGCTTATAGTCCCCAACTTTATTGTTTAATCTTAAGAAAGCAGGTTGATGAATAGATTATTGTACCTAGATTCAAAATGCAAAATGTCGAACGAATGTTGAAGTGATAATGTTGTATATCTTGTCTGAAGTAAACTTGTAATGATATTGATTTATATGTGATCTTATGGAGTTTGTGATAGGGGAGCTTGCAGGCTTCCAGGAGTAAGCCTGACCCTAGGGGGGGAGGATGTAACACCCCTCCTTTTTGTACTCTGATAATTAGGCAATGTTTTCCTATGATATGCTTCGATCATGTTAACATGTGAATCAATGATGCTTTATGCTTTGATTATGTTAATAATGTTAGCTTTGTCAGTTAGTGATATTGTATTGGTGAAGGGGACGGGGTTGTATCACTCGCTTGCGAGTGCCCTACGATTCTGAGATTTCCTCTTCACGGTGTGTCTGATCATATTATGTATATATGCACGTTCGACAGGCTCTTTGTTGCAGGTTGGCAGGTATATGACATCGACTCCACCTGGTTTCCAGGTCTGAGCGTGTCCATTGATCAACGGAAATTAATTGGGAGATAGTAGCTAGGTTTTCCGAACCAAGTCGTCACCCTAGTCGTAGCATGTTGTTGGGTCGTCATTGGGGTCAGTTGTTTTATCTTGGTCAGTTCCCTTTGAGTGGTTATTTAATTTCAAGTTAAAGTTTATTTAATGGCTTGCGTAGTCTAATTAATGACTAAATGTGTTTAGTTGCAAGCTAAAAGTGATTAAATAGCTTTTGGAAATTATAAATGAATGTTTTGTCCTATAGAGTTATTGGAAAATTAGTGATTAATTAATTAATTTAATTGAATTAATAAAATAATCTAATTTGGAATTAGATTTATTTTATTGATAATTTAAATTAATTGTGTGAATTAGCTTAATTATCCCTTTTGAATTGAAAGTGTAAAAGATTTAATTCTTTTGTTGAAAATAAAATGCCAAAATATTGTGAATTCAATTTGGATATAGAAAATGGTTTAAAGTTAGTAAAAAATTCAAATATTTTCTTATGCATGACTTTGGGGTAAAAAGGATATTTTCAAAAATAGTTGACTATTTGGCAAAAGATATTTGTGTTGAAATTGAAATAGGAATTTTGAAATTGAATTTAGTTTGATTTTGAAAGTGAGTTTGCATTTTGGATTGGAATGTAATTAGAATTTGAATTTGAATTAAAAGTAGAATTTGAATTTGAATTAGGGAAGTTTGGAAAAAGGTATATTTTTATTTTAGGGTTTTCTTTTCAACCTCCATGGATTCTTGGTTGGAGTTTTGGGGTGGAGAGACTTGAAGGAGTGCTTGGAAAAATCTCCATGGTGGAAGCTTACAATTCTTGGAGAAAACATAAGGTTCTACCTTTCTATTCCCTTCCTCTTCTTGCTCAATGGAATGGTTAAAACATAGTTTAGATTCAACAAAAATGCATGGAAAAACTTGTCAATTTGCAAAATTATAAATGGTTTTGGGAATGGATTCTAATCAAGGAATTTGCACCATGAAATAGGGAGAAAAAAATCAAAGAAAACTCCATTGTTGATTTAGTTTTTATTTTGAAAACCCATTTGTTTATTTGGAAATAAGTTTTATTTTGAAATTTGGGGGTTTGGATTATTGTTTCAATTTGAGTATGAAATCAAATTTTGGGGTATGGGTATTGTGAATACAACCACATATTTTGGTATATGAAAATACCCACAAACATATATTCATATATTTGTTATTTTTAAGAAATTTTAAAATTCTGGATGATTTTCGGGTTGAAAAAAACTGGTTTAAATTTTAAAAAATTGCTTAATTTGGGGTGGTTGGGGAGGTCAACCCCCACCGCCGCCACCGCGGCCGTTGCCGGAGGGAGGCGGCGCTGTGTGCGAAGCACACAGCCACCGCCGCCGCCGCAGGGAGGCGGGGCACTATGTGCCTCCACGCTCCGCCCTGCCTGCTCTGGGCATATACGACACAGGCTCCGCCGCCATGGCGGCGGGGGCCTGCGTGCCAGGGCTTCGGCCCTTGGGTTTCTTTAAACAAATGCACTTTTAAAAGTTTAATTCTTTTATTTAATTTAAATCTATTTTATATATATATTAATTATATTATATTTTATATATTATATATAATATTTTAATATTGTATATTATATAAAATATAATATTGTAATATATATTAGATTAAAATAATTTTAATGAGTTCAAATGTAAGTTATGTGAATTATGAGGTTTTTGAATTATAAATTAATTGGAAAATATATGTATAGGTTATTTGTTAAAGTTTATTCAATGGGGGTTATATTTAAAGTTATTTAAATGCTTCAATTGCAAATAAAATATAACTTTGGTTGGTATATTTAAATAATGTTAAATGCCAATCTCGAATTTTTAAACGACCTTGCGATTATTATAATTGCGGTATTGAGAGTAAAGAATGAACTTATTTGTTAACTTAAATGTTTATTTTAATCAAGTGATTTATCTTTTATATATGATCGTGAAATTTAGAGAGAACGGTTGATTTAAATTTTAAACCAGATAGCTACATTATTAAAGTGTTTTGAATATGAGGAGGGTTGTGAAATTTAGAGTAAATGACCTGTTCTTTAAATTTTTTTTTAACTGTCGTGAAAAGAAATGGGATCAATCGATTGGATAAATGCAAGTCATGAAACCTGTGTTTGAGTGGATTTAGGAAATCCGAATTTTAGTTTACTTGATTGCTTGAAATACTTTTAACGTTTATTCTTTCTTGTGCGATGTTGGGAGTATAGAGTCATTGTTTGAAGTCTTTCTGATAGGGGATTTGTATCCTGTTGTGGGTTGTCTTTATGAAAGTCAACTTTTGGTGTGTCGTAGAAAATGTGCATAGTTATACCTTGTGGATCACCCGGTTTTCACGAACGGGGATTTGTGCCTCCTTGGGTGTAGGAGAGGGTAATGTGTTTTGGTTTCCTCCAATGTTGGAGTGGGTTTTGTACGTGGTTTTCCTCCAGTGTTGGAGTAAGTCCCGTGTTCTATTTCCTCCTTGGTTGGAGAGGTCGTGTTATCTTGTTCTTCTTGTGGGGGTGTTGTCTTTAGGAGAGTGGCTCTTGGTGGGGGTCCGGCACACAAAGGGGCGCCAGGGTAACTCACCTAGAGTTTAACTAAGTGATAATTTAAATGAATTAATGGGGATCTTTCAAACTAATAAGATAATGAATGCCTCTCTCGTGAAGCAAGTGAATGATAAGGCTCGAGATGAGATGAGACGCATAGTTTTGCATGAGGGTTCGGCGCCGGTGGAGGCAAGCCAGGGTAACCCAAGATGGGGGTCCGGTAGCCTAGGAAGGTTGAGCTAGGGTAACTCATGGCAATTTATGTATGACACTTTTCCTATGTCGACAGTTAACCAGTTATTGTGTGATGTACATGATCATTATTCTCTGAAAGCATTGTAACTTCGTGTTAAGTGATGTTGTGACTGTTGTGGCTTAATGGCATTGTGGTTGTAGATGTTAAATGGCTTTGTGATTGTAGTTGTTTCAATTCAGTTTTTGTGTAAGCCTGTGTCTAGTGGTAGATGATCTTGTCTAGGAAAACCTTGTTACTATCTCCTAGCACGGAGGGAGTGGGGCCTTTGGGTTCCACGTGGTCGGGTGGCGTGCATCTTTCTGTTGGTTCTTCTTCATGTTCGTGTGCTCATGATTTCTAGCTGGAGAGCTCGTGGGAATCAGTTGCTTCTCATGCCTTGTTCTTTTAGTTCTTATTGTATCTTTTACCCCTCATTTGTTTCGAGGTGGAATTTGTAATTGTAATTATGAGTTTTGGATTTACCTCATTCGGGGAATGAGTGATGTAACCTTATTGTTTAAATGCTAAATTGGAATCTTGAGGGATTTATTTATCCTTGTTGTAATTTATCTTGAATGGAATGTATGTTGTTTCATTTCCTTAAGTGATTAATGTTTCAGTTTATGTTAATGTTATTTGATGTTGGGTTTTTATGTAATCTTTGTCTCGTGGCCTTAGAGGTTGTTGGCAATATGAATTCACCTTACATGTTATTGCACTTAAACAAAAAAAAAAATTGGTACGTTTAAGTAGTGAATTGCAACTTCCTCTAGGGTTGCGTGGCGGGGCATTATAGTAAGACTAGAAAAAACTATATTTATAAGAGGGAGATTTAAATTATAAAACTTGAATCTTTTTAAGGTATCTCATTAGATTCTACTTACTCTAACTTAAATTTAAAAAGCAACATTAAAATCCACAAAACAAATTTCAAAGACATAATAAATTATTACAATGATATTTAAAAATCTAATTGTAATGAACATGTTATAGTAATAAATATTCAAATTTTAAATCTATGAAAATATATATAACCAAATGATCCTTAGTTTTCATATATAATTTGTGATGAGAATGTTGAATATTATAATTTTTTAGGCCAATCTTTAGGCACTAATTCAGCATTGTTAAAATGATCCTTAGTTTATTCATTGTTTTTTTATGATTATATTTTTTTTCAATTTCTATTAAACCAAACTCAAAATAATGGTGTAGATTAAGATTCTTGTCTTTATCATAATTAGAAGTTATATAAATTGTTAAATTATATATTTTTTAACATATATAAAATGTATGGTTGGATTAGTGAGATATTTATAACAAGTATGCAATATATTTAATCATATAATTATTTTTGTAATAGAGATGAATAATTAAATAAATGATATGACAATATATACGAGTTAGATAAAAGAATTAAAATTAAATATATTAATAACAAATAGTTATACAATTATTGAGGGTAATATAAAGGGGGGTCGTCATACTAAAATAAGTCGCAAATAAAATCACCCGAGTAAGAAAAGTATTTTATTGATAATCTTATTAGGGATGCTAAGATGGTAATAAAAGTTTTGCAAGCAACAATGAGCTGACAAATAATAGTGTTTATGCGCTATTGTAAATATATATATATATATATATATATATATATATATATATATATATATATATATATATACATTATTAATATTATTAATAAAATTTATTATAGTATTGATATGGGTATTAATGGATGGTATTTGTAATAGTATAAATGAGGGTATATGTAAACATGATATCACTATCACATTAACATTTCTATTATGAGTAAAGTTTAATATTATTTGTGAGTAATAAAATTGATAGAATGTTTGTATTAATTGTAGAGGGAGCCTTAATATCATCGAGTATTGTTAATACTCTTATCAATATTCATATCAATAGTTACCTTAATACTAATGTTAGCATACTTAACCTTATTAATGCTCATCGATAATTGGATAGCATTTTTGGCAAAACCTTTTATAGATGTTGAAATATGAGAGGAAAATAAATAAATAAATGCAAACCATATAATTATTCATGTTGTTATTACCATCAAAAGTTACATATTTAGTACTTTAAATGCCATCATTGGATCATGAGGAACTATCCTAATAATCATAATACCATATTGACCTTACTGTCAACAAGAAATAGAAGTAGGAACAACTCATTGTGGGTTACGATGACATAACCATTATAATGAGAATATTATTAGTGTAACCATTAAATTGTGATACTTGCAAATTTAATATTTAAAGTATAGTTAATAGTGAGAGATGCATTAATAATAGTATTGCATTAGCAAGTTAAACCAACAAATTAATTAAAGAAAGGATGTTAATTCTATTGGAGATGGTTATTGTTGCATCATAAATGCTTAAAGCATTAATTAGCGTAATTAAAGGATTCAAAAAAAAAATTATTAGGTTTTTCTAGTGAAAAATTATGGGCATAACAATTATATATTTTTTAAAATATATAAAATGTATGGTTGAATTAGTGAGATATTTATAACAATTATGCAATATGAAGTCAAACTTTATTATATTTTATTCTTAATAAATTAGTTTTAACGATTCAATTTATAGCTTTGTGCAATCTATAAGTTTAAATAGTTTGATGGTATCTAAACTTTATACATATAAAAATATGATAAATGTCTGATTATTTTGCTTTCCAATCTATAATTTTTTGATGTTCTTGGCTATATAATTGAGATGATTCACTCATAATGTAATGATAAAATTCATCCTCATATGGAGGATTTTATATTATCTTCCATTAAATTCATCCTCTTTATGAGATTCTTATGGAATATTGATATTCTAGTGTGAATTCTTAATTTTAGACATATCTTAACTAGATAAATTTAGGTTCAATAGAAGACAATTTTTTCACTTACATATCCTATTTTGAAGTTCATTTATGTTAACAACTATTAGATTAGATATTTTATCCTCATTATTTTCAAATAATTTTACACTAATCTTTGTTTTCTTATTCTTTCTTTATTGTTTCATTTAAAATTTGAACCATTTAAGGATATATTTATAGATTATAGTTGTCTTCAATTCTTTTTAAATTGTTGTGGTATGAAAATATTATTGATGAGTAGATGAATTATTACAACTATTTTAGATTTGTATTCCCTTTATCTAGATATATTATTTACCAAAGTCTCATTGCTCTTTTAGGTGTATTGTACATATATAACATGGAAAATGCAGATCATGTTCCACCTGAGCCAGATTCTTTATTTGCAAATACCACTAATGAGATTAAAAAATTGAGAGACTCATTAGCATAGGGTGCAAACCCTAGGATATATTTTGAACCATGTATGTCAATATTAAATAATTTAGAAAAACTAAGAGATGAACTAGAGAGGACTAGTACATATTCCCCAGATAGAGTAGCTGCTATTCTTTCCTGCATGCAGGAAAAAGTACATGGTGATGTTCCTTCAAAACAAATACAGGATAGTGTGACCAAAGAAATGATAAAGAACACTTATTTACCTTTTTATCAAAATGTACGTAAGGTTAGGGGATACCAGGTCACTAGATGTGTTGATCATATTATGGCCTCATTGATCTTCCCACGATTTCTCACAGCCCATGGTCAATACCTTAACAATGACCAAATTCCATTATATTTTGTTCAATAGTTGTATGTTGAAGTCCATTTGGGCCTCAAAGTAAACTACCTAGACATTCCACCATATGCTGGTTAGGGCCATGGCAGGATTGCCTATAGGCCTGCCTATCATCGACGAGATAGACTAGCCCCAATGTTTAGGGTATTGGTTGGTGAGAGGTCTCCTACTCTCACCCCAACTCTAGCCCCCATAGCAGATTAGGTTGTCATTACTTCCCAAAAAGAAGCAATTGACACTATAGGTGACATTGCAGCTGCCACCACTAGGATATCTGAAGATCACATAGGTCAGTATTTGATGTCCAGACGTTCTCAATCCACACCATTTTCAACACAGTGGACCACCATGGATCCTTTTACAGCAGTTGACATCCCTACTCCTACACAGCTTGATGCACTTACAAGAGATATGGCACGCAGGACTCTGCATTGTTTGGTTGAGGACCTGTTGGACGCATATGCCTACATTGCATCAGACTATGGAATCGGTATAGACCATGTCAGAGATTGTTTGGCTGCACACGGATTTCGTTCAGCAAAGTGAGGATCTCATCACTCTCAGCCGAGCACTACTGCACATCAAGATCCATCTACAGTTCATTCAGTAGCTACATAGACTATGGGTTTTACTGATATGTTGATTGGTTCTGGTTCATCATCGCTGATGCCATCTCACCTTCATAGTCCTCTACATTCATCATTTATGGCACGACATGGGATAGATTAGATGGATGCAGATGTTGATTCGTCACTTGACCATGTGGTGGATATGGTGGAGGCGGCCCTTGTAGAGGACTTAGGTCATTCAATATCAGATGATGTGCATGTATGTGTGCATGTGCATGTTTCAATTCTTTTTTCATTATTATTTTTTTTAACTAGATATTCATGTAAGTTGATATATATATGTATATATATTGTTACAAGTGGACATACCTCATATCACTCCTAGCCTTGGTCCAAATCATGTCCATGATCGACGTGACTCTATGGATGAATCTGCCGCCAGTGGACATGTGAGTTTTACATTTTTATATAATCACATGTGTATATGTACATGCAATATTTATGTATGCATAGATCTAGATTGATATTTAAAAATACAAGTTTGTTTAAAAATAACTTTCATAAAATTTATTTAATATAAATTATATGTATTTAACACATCTTGTACACAATTTTATTTGCAGGGCTCAACACATCCATCAGAGCAGGACTTTTCTCATTCAGATGGTCATTTGACTAGGAGTAGAAATTCATATTAGGCCCTACACACTAGATTTATAATCTTTACCACATGTATTTGCTTAAATGATGATCTTTAGTATTCGATATTTGATGATCTCTAACTTACATTTGCTTATATGATATACATACAGTTTCTTATTTTTTGATCTTTAGTATTCAAAATTTGATGATCTTTAATTTACATTTTGCTTATATGATATGTACATATATTTTCTTATATGATATATACATACATTTTACTCTTTGTTTATAATATGTGTTATGTTTATACATTGAATCCCTTTACATGTATGTGCATGTGTTTTCTTATGGTTTAAACATGTTTACACATGATATATGTATGCATTTGCTTTAAATATTCAATATACATACATGTTTTCTTATTTTATGGGGTGATCTCACAATAGTGGTTTACAATTTTTGGCCAAACTAGACACTAATTTTTTTTTTAAACTAAATCTTTACATTCGGGCACTTATAGCGGTTAAACCGTGAGGAATTTGAAGATGATGCAAACTAGAGTCTTGTCAAATTTTGTCTGTAGATTCTAAAAATATTTTTTTCAAAAATTTTGGAATCAGATTGCACTTCTTTTTCCATCTCCCACGAAAACTAGTTTTTTTCAAAAAATAGCATTTTTAAAAAGTGACGCACACCGTATAAAGCATAATTTTTTTCCTTGAAAGATAAAATTCTATTTCTTTCGAATTTAGATTTGTAACTCTGATATCTAGTGCTTCCACTTGGTTAGATAGTTTTATATTGAATATTTTTTCTTTAATCAAGTTTCAAAGTCAAATCAATTACAATTCAGACATAACATGACCGTATAACGCATAACTTTTACTATATGTATCAAAATTCTTTCCTTTTTTTTGGATCAAGGGCTCCAATATCAGGTGAATTCATATTTTTCAAAAAAAAAAATTATAATCTTCTATTTTTCCACATGTGCAGAACAGATAGTTTTGTTTTCGGTGAAAAACCTATATTTAATAAAACTTAAAAAACAAATAGATAATATAATCAAAACATATTAAAATTATATTTGTTGGATAGCTTGTTTTGAGGGAAACCTAATACCATTTGGGTTTCTGAGATCTCCTCCATTTTCATTCTCAAATCAAGCTTCAAAGTGCAAAATTCTGAGCAATTTTGGTGCCTGAGAGGATGTGGGTGAAAATGAGGAGGTTTGGTCAAACCATTGTTCGGTCGAACATAAATTAAATGTTTGGTCGAATGGGGTTCAACCGAACTAGTGTTCGACTAAACCCATTTAACATACAATAAAAAAAATAGATTCAAATGGGGTTCGGTCGAACGTGCTAATCATGTTCAGTTGAACCCCCTCTATTAAAAATTAATATTTAATATTAATATAAATATAAATTATATTTTTTTTAAATTATAATAAATAACATACTTATTATTGCAATATATTTTAATAATTATATTATTATTATAATATTAAAAGTATATAATTAAAAACTATATATATTATTATTATAATATTAAAAGTATATAGTTAAAAACTATATATTAATTTTTTCTAATCATGGCTTTTCAAATCTTGGATTTTTAGGCTCAACATGAGTGTCATGAAAACACTCTCCTCAGGTAGGATAACAAGAAGCTTTGCTTGAAGAACATGGAAATTAAAGAAGCCATGAGAAATCTCATATGCACCAACTGCAGAGCACCTGTTGTTATTGCAGAAGTCAGTCTTCAAGAGCAGCAACTGTGTATTGAGAATATTCAGTTGAAAGATGAGGTCCGTTTGCACAACCTAACTAATTTGATGATCTGCATATTCCAAATTTTTGTATTCTTAAAATGTAAATTGTGGTTAAAAGGATTATGAGTCACTCCTTTTTTAGTTGTTCCTATT